>JABWPP010000028.1:0-34341 GCA_016920855.1 Puya raimondii
GAATTTGCCACGAGTACATGCTCACATTCGAAGGAACGAGGATCGAAGCCCAAGAGAGCATTCTATTACGCCCCAAGAGTGCGAATTTGCCACGAGTACATGCTCACCTTCGAAGGAACGAGGATCGAAGCCCAAGAGAGCATTCTATTACGCCCCAAGAGTGCGAATTTGCCACGAGTACATGCTCACATTCGAAGGAACGAGGATCGAAGCCCCAAGAGAGAGCATTCTATTACGCCCCAAGAGTGCGAATTTGCCACGAGTACATGCTCACATTCGAAGGAACGAGCCCGAAGCAGCATTCTATTACGCCCCAAGAGTGCGAAGCCACGAGTACATGCTCACATTCGAAGGAACGAGGATCGAAGCCCAAGAGAGCATTCTATTACGCCCCAAGAGTGCGAATTTGCCACGAGTACATGCTCACATTCGAAGGAACGAGGATCGAAGCCCAAGAGAGCATTCTATTACGCCCCAAGAGTGCGAATTTGCCACGAGTACATGCTCACATTCGAAGGAACGAGGATCGAAGCCCAAGAGAGCATTCTATTACGCCCCAAGAGTGCGAATTTGCCACGAGTACATGCTCACATTCGAAGGAACGAGGATCGAAGCCCAAGAGAGCATTCTATTACGCCCCAAGAGTGCGAATTTGCCACGAGTACATGCTCACATTCGAAGGAACGAGGATCGAAGCCCAAGAGAGCATTCTATTACGCCCCAAGAGTGCGAATTTGCCACGAGTACATGCTCACATTCGAAGGAACGAGGATCGAAGCCCAAGAGAGCATTCTATTACGCCCCAAGAGTGCGAATTTGCCACGAGTACATGCTCACATTCGAAGGAACGAGGATCGAAGCCCAAGAGAGCATTCTATTACGCCCCAAGAGTGCGAATTTGCCACGAGTACATGCTCACATTCGAAGGAACGAGGATCGAAGCCCAAGAGAGCATTCTATTACGCCCCAAGAGTGCGAATTTGCCACGAGTACATGCTCACATTCGAAGGAACGAGGATCGAAGCCCAAGAGAGCATTCTATTACGCCCCAAGAGTGCGAATTTGCCACGAGTACATGCTCACATTCGAAGGAACGAGGATCGAAGCCCCAAGAGAGAGCATTCTATTACGCCCCAAGAGTGCGAATTTGCCACGAGTACATGCTCACGTTCGAACGAACGAGGATCGAAGCCCAAGAGAGCATTCTATTACGCCCCAAGAGTGCGAATTTGCCACGAGTACATGCTCACAAGGAACGAGGAGGAAACGAGAGAGGAAGCCCAAGAAGAACGAGGATCGAAGCCCAAGAGAGCATTCTATTACGCCCCAAGAGTGCGAATTTGCCACGAGTACATGCTCACATTCGAAGGAACGAGGATCGAAGCCCAAGAGAGCATTCTATTACGCCCCAAGAGTGCGAATTTGCCACGAGTACATGCTCACATTCGAAGGAACGAGGATCGAAGCCCAAGAGAGCATTCTATTACGCCCCAAGAGTGCGAATTTGCCACGAGTACATGCTCACATTCGAAGGAACGAGGATCGAAGCCCAAGAGAGCATTCTATTACGCCCCAAGAGTGCGAATTTGCCACGAGTACATGCTCACATTCGAAGGAACGAGGATCGAAGCCCCAAGAGAGCATTCTAATACGCCCCAAGAGTGCGAATTTGCCACGAGTACATGCTCACACATTCGACGGAACGAGGATCGAAGCCCCAGGAGAGCATTCTATTACGCCCCAAGAGTGCGAATTGCCACGAGTACATGCACACATTCGAAGGAACGAGATCGAATCGAAGCCAAGAGAGCATTCTATTACGCCCCAAGAGTGCGAATTTGCCACGAGTACATGCTCACATTCGAAGGAACGAGGATCGAAGCCCAAGAGAGCATTCTATTACGCCCCAAGAGTGCGAATTTGCCACGAGTACATGCTCACATTCGAAGGAACGAGGATCGAAGCCCAAGAGAGCATTCTATTACGCCCCAAGCCCAAGAGTGCGAATTTGCCACGAGTACTTGCTGTTCACATTCGAAGGAACGAAGGATCGATCGAAGCCCAAGAGAGCATTCTATTACGCCCCAAGAGTGCGAATTTGCCACGAGTACATGCTCACATTCGATTCGAAGGAACGAGGATCGAAGCCCAAGAGAGCATTCTATTACGCCCCCAAGAGTGCGAATTTGCCACGAGTACATGCTCAGTACGAAGGAACGTGCAGATTCACAAGAGAGCATCCTACTATTCGAAGGAACGAGGATCGAAGCCCAAGAGTAGCATTCATTATAAATTTGCACGAGTACATGCTCACATTCGCGAACGAGGATCGAACGAGTAGAGAGCATTTATTCGCCCCAAGAGAACGAGGAGTACTCGAAGCCCAAGAGAGCATTCTTTATTATCTTTGCCAAGAGTGCGAATTTTGCGGAAAACGAGTCAACATGCTTTTTTTGAAGGAACTAGCCCCGCGAGTTGAACAGACCCGCCACAAAGATACAGGCATCTCTGTCTACCGGAAGAGTCTCCCCCTGTATTTGCACGAGTACATGCAACATACAACAGGATCACAATCATCATTTAATTCACCAAAGAGAGCATACAACTATAGACGCCATTCAAGAGTGCGAATCCCTACATGCCACGAAGCACATCCTTAATTCGAAGGAACGAGGATGCACAGCCAACAAGCATCTATTACGGACCCCAAGTGCTTCCCACTCGAAAATTTATTTTTCAAATGCTCTAATTAAGCATTAGAAGAAATCCAAGAAAACTTTTACGCCCACAAGAGTCGAAACTATGCTACATGATACCCACCAAAGCTTCCTTTGGATCGAAGCCACCGAGAGCATTCTATTACGCCCAAGAGTGCTATTTGCACATGGGTAGACATGCTCAAACCAAGTCAATTCGAAGGATACCGAGGCTGAAGCCCATCTCATGCATAATAAGTCATCATCTCATACAAGTTTAAGCATTCAATTATGACCCCAAAGTGCGAAATTTGCCACGATATCATGCTCACATTCGAAGGAAAACATAACCAGGGTGAAGACCCAATGCAGAGCTATTCTATCGTCCTCCCCCAAGACCACGAATTTCGCCTCGAGTACGATGCCACATTCGAAAAACAGGGAGGAGGATCGAAGCCCAAGAAGCGAGGTTACGCCCCAAGATGCAATTTGCCACGAGGGGCATGCGTCACATTCGACTGAGAAACAAAGGAGATATGAACAAGAGATAATCAGAGCCCCTACAGTAGCGTGTCAGTATGAACAGAGAACGAATTGCCCCGGAGATATGATCAAAACGCTACTGTACAGGAAAAAACTAAGATGTATATGCATCAATGGAAAGAAAACTCCAAATACCCAATCAGTATGCCCCCATATTGGTGCGAAACCACAGAGTGCATTCGTCATTCTCCTGAGGACTCCGAAGCCCAAGAGAGAGCATTCTATTCATGCGCCCAAGCAGTGCGAATATCCGGATAGTACTGATCGGTGGCCAAAACATTCGGTGTCATGAATAAATGCGTGCCAAGTGACTGGTCATGCTAATATGCTCAATAAGAACTCGGCAAGAAGCCGCCACGCCGAAGCCACAGGCGAAAGGAACGCCTCATCCTGATCAAAGATCAAGAGAGCATTCTAAGAAGCCAAGATACCTGGCCGAAGCCACAGGCGAAAGGAACGCCACATCCAGAGGAACAGATCAAATCCAAACCGGCATTCTATTAGGCCGGTACCAGGCCGAAGCTACAATTCACACAACAGATCGAAACACACGACAAGAGAGTCGATGTGTTGCCTGGACAAGAAGTCCACAAATCATCATGCACAATCCTGCTCTACATGTCCATGACCACAAATATACTATGCAAGTAAGGTAAGTATGAACGAATGCTGTAAAGAGAGAATCGACATGTAGAGCTATATCAAAGAAGGGACAGGGAATAGTGATTTGCCGACTACTCCGTAGCTCACCCACCTGTCGTACTAACGAGGAACCTGGACGCGAGAGCAGATCAACCGGACCTACGATAGGTCCACGAGTCAGCTCACATTCCCAAAGGACTCTACATATGCATCTCAACACAAATCCCAAAACCCGAGACTCGGTTTCCCAAACCGATCTCCAAACAACACCGGAAGTCCCGAAATCGCACCGGGACGTCCCCGGGACACACGAACAGTCCCAAAAGATACCGATCGCTCCACGAGGAAACCGCTGCCCCAAAACACATCCGTTTGGGTGTCTTGGCAGCAAGCACAAGATCAAACATCGAAACGATTATCGAAGTCCATTCGGACAATCGTTCCGATCCGGGTTCCCGTAAGTGTCGATCTTCGACACCGGAACCCACTGAGCATTCTAGGCGCCTTCCGGGCATCTCCAATACACGAGACGGCCGAGACAACCAGCCAACAAGGCTCAGCGGCAGCCCAAGAGTCACACACTATTGCGTCCCAAAGTTTCGAAGCCCGAGTAAACCACGTTTCGCCGACGGACGAGGTCGAAAGCTCCGAAAAGAGAGCATTCTTTACGGCCCCAAAGACAGCGAACCTTGGCAACGAGTCCACAGCTCACACGTATTTCCTACGATACTGCCCACAGAGAGAATCACGCGGTGTAAAATTAGCATTCAGAGAAAAGCCCTCAACATTCCATAAAATCACATTACTTTATGTGCCACGAGGACATTATGGGTCGTTACGAAGGAACGAGGGTCTTCGGGGTCAGCCGAAGATGCACTGATAGGTACGCCCCAAAAGAGTGCGAATTTGCCGACGGCCGTGCTCACACTTCGGAGCACAACCGGACATGTGCCCAAGAGCGCATTCTATTAACGCCCAAGAGACGCGATTCTATTCAGCGAACTATGCGCCATGCAAGAGAAGCGAGGATCGAAAGCCCAAGAGAGCACGATACCGTTACGGCACCAAGAGTCAATCATGTCCCACGAGGTGAGCTCATCGCGAAGCACTGGAGACGAGCCGACCAAGAGCTCATTCTAATTAGCCAGCCCGGAGCAGTGCGAATTTGCCACGAGTACATGCTCACATTCGAAGGAACGAAGGTAAGGAATCAGGATCGAAGCCCCAAGAGAGCATTCTATTACGCTTAACCCCAAGAGTGCGAATTTGCCACGAGTACATGCTCTCATTCGAAGGAAGGAACGAGGATCGAGAGCCCAAAGAGCAGCATTCCAAACGCCCCAAGAGTGCGAATTTGCCACTCGGTACATGCTCTCACATTCGTCTCCCCGGCGATCGGATCGAAGCCCAAGAGAGCATTCTATTACGCCCCAAGAGTGCCGAAATTGCTCCACGAGTACATCTGCATTCGATTTAGGGCGGCGAAGAGGATTCGGCAAGGAACACTATTATTTACGCCCCAAGAGTGCGAAGCGCACGAGTACATGGTCACATTCGGTTCCAGGACGAGGATCGGTCGAAGCCCCAAGAGAGCATTCTATTAGCCCCAAGAGTGCGAATTTGCCACGAGTACATGCTCACATTCGCGGGAACGAAGGAGGATCGAAGCCCCAAGAGAGCATTCTATTTACGCCCAAGAGTGCGAGGGAAACCACACGAGTACATGCTCACATTCGGAGGAACGTGAGGATCGAAGCCCGCAGAGAGGCATTCTATTACGGCCCCAAGAGTGCGAATTTGCCACGAGTACATGCTCTACATTCGCTGGGGACGAGGAACGAGGATCGAAGCCAAGAGAGCATTCTATTGAGGAAACCCAAGAGTGCGAAATTTGCCACGCAGTACATAGCCCATTCGAATTCGAAGGAGGATCGAAGCCCAAATCGAGAATCTATTACGCCCCAAGAAGCGAAATTATGCTGCACGAGTAACCCCAGTCCAGAATTCATAACGAATTATCGATACAAGATCGAATTTGTACAAGAGTACATTTGGCAGGATTCGAAGGAACGAAGGAACGAAGACCCCAAGAGAGCATTCTATTACGTACCCAAGAGTGCGAATTTACATCCACGCGACATGCTCACATTCGAAGGAACCGAGGCGATCGATCAAGCACAAGAGAGCATTCGAACGCCCCAAGAGTGCGAATTTTGCCCACGAGTACATGCTCCATTCGAAGGAAATTACAATCGAAGCCCCAAGAGAGCATTCTATTACGCCCCAAGAGTGCGAATTTGCCACGAGTACATGCTCACATTCGAAGGAACGAGGATCGAAGCCCAAGAGAGCATTCTATTACGGCCCCAAGAGTGCGAATTTGCCACGAGTACATGCTCCCATTCGAAGGAACGAGGATCGAAGCCCAAGAGAGCATTCTATTACGCCCCAAGAATGTGCGAAAAGCCCAAGAGAGCATTTCAATTACGCCCCAAGAGTGCGAATTTGCCACGAGTACATGCTCACATTCGAAGGAACGAGGATCGAAGCCCCAAGAGAGCATTCTATTACGCCCCAAGAGTGCGAATTTGCCACGAGTACATGCTCACATTCGAAGGAACGAGGATCGAAGCCCAAGAGAGCATTCTATTTCGCCCCAAGAGTGCGAATTTGCCACGAGTACATGCTCACATTCGAAGGAACGAGGATCGAAGCCCAAGAGAGCATTCTATTACGCCCCAAGAGTGCGAATTTGCCACGAGTACATGCTCACATTCGAAGGAACGAGATCGAAGCCCAAGAGAGCATTCTATTACGCCCCAAGAGTGCGAATTTGCCACGAGTACATGCTCAGATTCGAAGGAACGAGGATCGAAGCCCCAAGAGAGCATTCTATTACGCCCCAAGAGTGCGAATTTGCCACGAGTACATGCTCACATTCGAAGGAACGAGTTCGAAGCCCAAAGAGAGCATTCTATTACGCCCCAAGAGTGCGAATTTGCCACGAGTACATGCTCACATTCGAAGGAACGAGGATCGAAGCCCAAGAGAGCATTCTATTACGCCCCAAGAGTGCGAATTTGCCACGAGTACATGCTCACATTCGAAGGAACGAGGATCGAAGCCCAAGAGAGCATTCTATTACGCCCCAAGAGTGCGAATTTGCCACGAGTACATGCTCACATTCGAAGGAAGGAAGGACGAGGATCGAAGCCCAAGAGAGAGCATTCTATTAAGCCCCAAGAGTGCGAATTTGCCACGAGTACATGCTCACATTCGAAGGAACGAGGATCAAGCCCAAGAGAGCATTCTATTACGCCCCAAGAGTGCGAATTTGCCACGAGTACATGCTCACATTCGAAGGAACGAGGATCGAAGCCCCAAGAGAGCATTCTATTACGCCCCAAGAGTGCGAATTTGCCACGAGTACATGCTCACATTCGAAGGAACGAGGATCGAAGCCCCAAGAGAGCATTCTATTACGCCCCAAGAGTGCGAATTTGCCACGAGTACATGCTCACATTCGAAGGAACGAGGATCGAAGCCCAAGAGAGCATTCTATTACGCCCCAAGAGTGCGAATTTGCCACGAGTACATGCTCACATTCGAAGGAACGAGGATCGAAGCCCAAGAGAGCATTCTATTACGCCCCAAGAGTGCGAATTTGCCACGAGTACATGCTCACATTCGAAGGAACGAGGATCGAAGCCCAAGAGAGCATTCTATTACGCCCCAAGAGTGCGAATTTGCCACGAGTACATGCTCACATTCGAAGGAACGAGGATCGAAGCCCAAGAGAGCATTTCTATTACGCCCCAAGAGTGCGAATTACCACGAGTACATGCTCACATTCGAAGGAAGGAGGATCGAAGCCCAAGAGAGCATTCTATTACGCCCCAAGAGTGCGAATTTGCCACGAGTACATGCTCACATTCGAAGGAACGAGGATCGAAGCCCAAGAGAGCATTCTATTACGCCCCAAGAGTGCGAATTTGCCACGAGTACATGCTCACATTCGAAGGAACAAGGATTGAAGCCCAAGAGAGCATTCTATTACGCCCCAAGAGTGCGAATTTGCCACGAATACATGCTCACATTCGAAGGAATGAGGATCGAAGCCCCAAGAGAGCATTCTATTACGCCCCAAGAGTGCGAATTTGCCACGAGTACATGCTCACATTCGAAGGAAGGAGGATCGAAGCCCCAAGAGAGCATTCTATTAAGCCCCAAGTGTGCGAATTTGCCACGAGTACATGCTCACATTCGAAGGAACGAGGATCGAAGCCCCAAGAGAGCATTCTATTAAGCCCCAAGAGTGCGAATTTGCCACGAGTACATGCTCACATTCGAGAAGGAACGAGGATCGAACGCCAAGAGAGCATTCTATTACGCCCCAAGAGTGCGAATTTGCCACGAGTACATGCTCACATTCGAAGGAACGAGGATCGAAGCCCCAAGAGAGCATTCTATTACGCCCCAAGAGTGCGAATTTGCCACGAGTACATGCTCACATTCGAAGGAACGAGGATCGAAGCCCAAGAGAGCATTCTATTACGCCCCAAGAGTGCGAATTTGCCACGAGTACATGCTCACATTCGAAGGAACGAGGATCGAAGCCCAAGAGAGCATTCTATTACGCCCCAAGAGTGCGAATTTGCCACGAGTACATGCTCACATTCGAAGGAACGAGGATCGAAGCCCAAGAGAGCATTCTATTACGCCCCAAGAGTGCGAATTTGCCACGAGTACATGCTCACATTCGAAGGAACGAGGATCGAAGCCCCAAGAGAGCATTCTATTACGCCCCAAGAGTGCGAATTTGCCACGAGTACATGCTCACATTCGAAGGAACGAGGATCGAAGCCCAAGAGAGCATTCTATTACGCCCCAAGAGTGCGAATTTGCCACGAGTACATGCTCACATTCGAAGGAACGAGGATCGAAGCCCAAGAGAGCATTCTATTACGCCCCAAGAGTGCGAATTTGCCACGAGTACATGCTCACATTCGAAGGAACGAGGATCGAAGCCCAAGAGAGCATTCTATTACGCCCCAAGAGTGCGAATTTGCCACGAGTACATGCTCACATTCGAAGGAAGGAACGAGGATCGAAGCCCAAGAGAGCATTCTATTACGCCCTAAGAGTGCGAATTTGCCACGAGTACATGCTCACATTCGAAGGAACGAGGATCGAAGCCCAAGAGAGCATTCTATTACGCCCCAAGAGTGCGAATTTGCCACGAGTACATGCTCACATTCGAAGGAACGAGGATCGAAGCCCCCAAGAAAGCATTCTATTACGCCCCAAGAGTGCGAATTTGCCACGAGTACATGCTCACATTCGAAGGAACGAGGATCGAAGCCCCAAGAGAGCATTCTATTACGCCCCAAGAGAGCATTCTATTACGCCCCAAGAGTGCGAATTTGCCAATTCTATTACGCCCCAAGAGTGCTAATTTGCCACGAGTACATGCTCACATTCGAAGGAACGAGGATCGAAGCCCAAGAGAGCATTCTATTACGCCCCAAGAGTGCGAATTTGCCACGAGTACATGCTCACATTCGAAGGAACGAGGATCGAAGCCCAAGAGAGCATTCTATTACGCCCCAAGAGTGCGAATTTGCCACGAGTACATGCTCACATTCGAAGGAACGAGGATCGAAGCCCAAGAGAGCATTCTATTACGCCCCAAGAGTGCGAATTTGCCACGAGTACATGCTCACATTCGAAGGAACGAGGATCGAAGCCCAAGAGAGCATTCTATTACGCCCCAAGAGTGCGAATTTGCCACGAGTACATGCTCACATTCGAAGGAACGAGGATCGAAGCCCAAGAGAGCATTCTATTACGCCCCAAGAGTGCGAATTTGCCACGAGTACATGCTCACATTCGAAGGAACGAGGATCGAAGCCCAAGAGAGCATTCTATTACGCCCCAAGAGTGCGAATTTGCCACGAGTACATGCTCACATTCGAAGGAACGAGGATCGAAGCCCAAGAGAGCATTCTATTACGCCCCAAGAGTGCGAATTTGCCACGAGTACATGCTCACATTCGAAGGAACGAGGATCGAAGCCCAAGAGAGCATTCTATTACGCCCCAAGAGTGCGAATTTGCCACGAGTACATGCTCACATTCGAAGGAACGAGGATCGAAGCCCAAGAGAGCATTCTATTACGCCCCAAGAGTGCGAATTTGCCACGAGTACATGCTCACATTCGAAGGAACGAGGATCGAAGCCCAAGAGAGCATTCTATTACGCCCCAAGAGTGCGAATTTGCCACGAGTACATGCTCACATTCGAAGGAACGAGGATCGAAGCCCAAGAGAGCATTCTATTACGCCCCAAGAGTGCGAATTTGCCACGAGTACATGCTCACATTCGAAAGGAACGAGGATCGAAGCCCAAGAGAGCATTCTATTACGCCCCAAGAGTGCGAATTTGCCACGAGTACATGCTCACATTCGAAGGAAGGAGGATCGAAGCCCAAGAGAGCATTCTATTACGCCCCAAGAGTGCGAATTTGCCACGAGTACATGCTCACATTCGAAGGAACGAGGATCGAAGCCCCAGGAGAGCTATTACGCCCCAAGAGTGCGAATTTGCCACGAGTACATGCACACATTCGAAGGAACGAGGATCGAAGCCCAAGAGAGCATTCTATTACGCCCCAAGAGTGCGAATTTGCCACGAGTACATGCTCACATTCGAAGGAACGAGGATCGAAGCCCCAAGAGAGAGCATTCTATTAAGCCCCAAGAGTGCGAATTTGCCACGAGTACATGCTCACATTCGAAGGAAGGAGGATCGAAGCCCAAGAGAGCATTCTATTACGCCCCAAGAGTGCGAATTTGCCACGAGTACATGCTCACATTCGAAGGAACGAGGATCGAAGCCCAAGAGAGCATTCTATTACGCCCCAAGAGTGCGAATTTGCCACGAGTACATGCTCACATTCGAAGGAACGAGGATCGAAGCCCAAGAGAGCATTCTATTACGCCCCAAGAGTGCGAATTTGCCACGAGTACATGCTCACATTCGAAGGAACGAGGATCGAAGCCCAAGAGAGCATTCTATTACGCCCCAAGAGTGCGAATTTGCCACGAGTACATGCTCACATTCGAAGGAACGAGGATCGAAGCCCAAGAGAGCATTCTATTACGCCCCAAGAGTGCGAATTTGCCACGAGTACATGCTCACATTCGAAGGAACGAGGATCGAAGCCCCAAGAGAGCATTCTATTACGCCCCAAGAGTGCGAATTTGCCACGAGTACATGCTCACATTCGAAGGAACGTGGATCGAAGCCCAAGAGAGCATTCTATTACGCCCCAAGAGTGCGAATTTGCCACGAGTACATGCTCACATTCGAAGGAACGAGGATCGAAGCCCAAGAGAGCATTCTATTACGCCCCAAGAGTGCGAATTTGCCACGAGTACATGCTCACATTCGAAGGAACGAGGATCGAAGCCCAAGAGAGCATTCTATTACGCCCCAAGAGTGCGAATTTGCCACGAGTACATGCTCACATTCGAAGGAACGAGGATCGAAGCCCAAGAGAGCATTCTATTACGCCCCAAGAGTGCGAATTTGCCACGAGTACATGCTCACATTCGAAGGAACGAGGATCGAAGCCCAAGAGAGCATTCTATTACGCCCCAAGAGTGCGAATTTGCCACGAGTACATGCTCACATTCGAAGGAAGGAGGATCGAAGCCCCAAGAGAGCATTCTATTAAGCCCCAAGAGTGCGAATTTGCCACGAGTACATGCTCACATTCGAAGGAACGAGGATCGAAGCCCAAGAGAGCATTCTATTACGCCCCAAGAGTGCGAATTTGCCACGAGTACATGCTCACATTCGAAGGAACGAGGATCGAAGCCCAAGAGAGCATTCTATTACGCCCCAAGAGTGCGAATTTGCCACGAGTACATGCTCACATTCGAAGGAACGAGGATCGAAGCCCAAGAGAGCATTCTATTACGCCCCAAGAGTGCGAATTTGCCACGAGTACATGCTCACATTCGAAGGAAGGAGGATCGAAGCCCAAGAGAGCATTCTATTACGCCCCAAGAGTGCGAATTTGCCACGAGTACATGCTCACATTCGAAGGAACGAGGATCGAAGCCCAAGAGAGCATTCTATTACGCCCCAAGAGTGCGAATTTGCCACGAGTACATGCTCACATTCGAAGGAACGTGGATCGAAGCCCCCAAAGAGCATTCTATTAGGTCCCAAGAGTGCGAATTTGCCACGAGTGCATGCTCACATTCGAAAGAAAGAGGATCGAAGCCCAAGAGAGCATTCTATTACGCCCCAAGAGTGCGAATTTGCCACGAGTACATGCTCACATTCGAAGGAACGAGGATCGAACGCCAAGAGAGCATTCTATTACGCCCCAAGAGTGCGAATTTGCCACGAGTACATGCTCACATTCGAAGGAACGAGGATCGAAGCCCAAGAGAGCATTCTATTACGCCCCAAGAGTGCGAATTTGCCACGAGTACATGCTCACATTCGAAGGAACGAGGATCGAAGCCCAAGAGAGCATTCTATTACGCCCCCCAAGAGTGCGAATTTGCCACGAGTACATGCTCACATTCGAAGGAACGAGGATCGAAGCCCAAGAGAGCATTCTATTACGCCCCAAGAGTGCGAATTTGCCACGAGTACATGCTCACATTCGAAGGAAGGAACGAGGATCGAAGCCCAAGAGAGCATTCTATTACGCCCCAAGAGTGCGAATTTGCCACGAATACATGCTCACATTCGAAGGAGGAAGGAGGATCGAAGCCCCAAGAGAGCATTCTATTACGCCCCAAGAGTGCGAATTTGCCACGAGTACATGCTCACATTCGAAGGAACGAGGATCGAAGCCCAAGAGAGCATTCTATTACGCCCCAAGAGTGCGAATTTGCCACGAGTACATGCTCACATTCGAAGGAACGAGGATCGAAGCCCAAGAGAGCATTCTATTACGCCCCAAGAGTGCGAATTTGCCACGAGTACATGCTCACATTCGAAGGAACGAGGATCGAAGCCCAAGAGAGCATTCTATTACGCCCCCAAGAGTGCGAATTTGCCACGAGTACATGCTCACATTCGAAGGAACGAGGATCGAAGCCCCAAGAGAGCATTCTATTAAGCCCCAAGAGTGCGAATTTGCCACGAGTACATGCTCACATTCGAAGAGGACGAGGATCGAACGCCAAGAGAGCATTCTATTACGCCCCAAGAGTGCGAATTTGCCACGAGTACATGCTCACATTCGAAGGAACGAGGATCGAAGCCCAAAGAGAGCATTCTATTACGCCCCAAGAGTGCGAATTTGCCACGAGTACATGCTCACATTCGAAGGAAGGAGGATCGAAGCCCAAGAGAGCATTCTATTACGCCCCAAGAGTGCGAATTTGCCACGAGTACATGCTCACATTCGAAGGAACGAGGATCGAACGCCAAGAGAGCATTCTATTACGCCCCAAGAGTGCGAATTTGCCACGAGTACATGCTCACATTTGAAGGAACGAGGATCGAAGCCCAAAGAGAGCATTCTATTACGCCCCAAGAGTGCGAATTTGCCACGAGTACATGCTCACATTCGAAGGAACGAGGATCGAAGCCCAAGAGAGCATTCTATTACGCCCCAAGAGTGCGAATTTGCCACGAGTACATGCTCACATTCGAAGGAAGGAGGGAACGTGGATTGAAGCCCAAGAGAGCATTCTATTACGCCCCAAGAGTGCGAATTTGCCACGAGTACATGCTCACATTCGAAGGAACGAGGATCGAAGCCCAAGAGAGCATTCTATTACGCCCCAAGAGTGCGAATTTGCCACGAGTACATGCTCACATTCGAAGGAACGAGGATCGAAGCCCAAGAGAGCATTCTATTACGCCCCAAGAGTGCGAATTTGCCACGAGTACATGCTCACATTCGAAGGAACGAGGATCGAAGCCCAAGAGACCATTCTATTACGCCCCAAGAGTGCGAATTTGCCACGAGTACATGCTCACATTCGAAGGAACGAGGATCGAAGCCCAAGAGAGCATTCTATTTACGCCCCAAGAGTGCGAATTTGCCACGAGTACATGCTCACATTCGAAGGAACGAGGATCGAAGCCCAAGAGAGCATTCTATTACGCCCCAAGAGTGCGACTTGCCACGAGTACATGCTCACATTCGAAGGAACGAGGATCGAAGCCCAAGAGAGCATTCTATTACGCCCCAAGAGTGCGAATTTGCCACGAGTACATGCTCACATTCGAAGGAACGGAGGATCGAAGCCCAAGAGAGCATTCTATTACGCCCCAAGAGTGCGAATTTGCCACGAGTACATGCTCACATTCGAAGGAACGAGGATCGAAGCCCCAAGAGAGCATTCTATTACGCCCCAAGAGTGCGAATTTGCCACGAGTACATGCTCACATTCGAAGGAACGAGGATCGAAGCCCAAGAGAGCATTCTATTACGCCCCAAGAGTGCGAATTTGCCACGAGTACATGCTCACATTCGAAGGAAGGAGGATCGAAGCCCAAGAGAGCATTCTATTACGCCCCAAGAGTGCGAATTTGCCACGAGTACATGCTCACATTCGAAGGAACGAGGATCGAAGCCCCAAGAGAGCATTCTATTACGCCCAAGAGTGCGAATTTGCCACGAGTACATGCTCACATTCGAAGGAACGAGGATCGAAGCCCAAGAGAGCATTCTATTACGCCCCAAGAGTGCGAATTTGCCACGAGTACATGCTCACATTCGAAGGAACGAGGATCGAAGCCCAAGAGAGCATTCTATTACGCCCCAAGAGTGCGAATTTGCCACGAGTACATGCTCACATTCGAAGGAACGAGGATCGAAGCCCAAGAGAGCATTCTATTACGCCCCAAGAGTGCGAATTTGCCACGAGTACATGCTCACATTCGAAGGAACGAGGATCGAAGCCCCAAGAGAGCATTCTATTACGCCCCAAGAGTGCGAATTTGCCACGAGTACATGAACACATTCGAAGGAACGAGGATCGAAGCCCAAGAGAGCATTCTATTACGCCCCAAGAGTGCGAATTTGCCACGAGTACATGCTCACATTCGAAGGAACGAGGATCGAAGCCCCAAGAGAGCATTCTATTACGCCCCAAGAGTGCGAATTTGCCACGAGTGCATGCTCACATTCGAAGGAATGAGCATCGAAGCCCAAGAGAGCATTCTATTACGCCCCAAGAGTGCGAATTTGCCACGAGTACATGCTCACATTCGAAGGAACGGGAATCGAAGCCCAAGAGAGTATTCTATTACGCCCCAAGAGTGCGAATTTGCCACGAGTACATGCTCACATTCGAAGGAACGAGGATCGAAGCCCCAAGAGAGCATTCTATTACGCCCCAAGAGTGCGAATTTGCCACGAGTACATGCTCACATTCGAAGGAACGAGGATCGAAGCCCAAGAGAGCATTCTATTACGCCCCAAGAGTGCGAATTTGCCACGAGTACATGCTCACATTCGAAGGAACAGGGATCGAAGCCCAAGAGAGCATTCTATTACGCCCCAAAGTGTGCGAATTTGCCACGAGTACATGCTCACATTCGAAGGAACGAGGATCGAAGCCCCAAGAGAGCATTCTATTACGCCCCAAGAGTGCGAATTTGCCACGAGTACATGCTCACATTCGAAGGAACGAGGATCGAAGCCCAAGAGAGCATTCTATTACGCCCCAAGAGTGCGAATTTGCCACGAGTACATGCTCACATTCGAAGGAACGAGGATCGAAGCCCCAAGAGAGCATTCTATTACGCCCCAAGAGTGCGAATTTGCCACGAGTACATGCTCACATTCGAAGGAACGAGGATCGAAGCCCAAGAGAGCATTCTATTACGCCCCAAGAGTGCGAATTTGCCACGAGAGTACATGCTCACATTCGAAGGAACGAGGATCGAAGCCCAAGAGAGCATTCTATTACGCCCCAAGAGTGCGAATTTGCCACGAGTACATGCTCACATTCGAAGGAACGAGGATCGAAGCCCCAAGAGAGCATTCTATTACGCCCCAAGAGTGCGAATTTGCCACGAGTACATGCTCACATTCGAAGGAACGAGGATCGAAGCCCAAGAGAGCATTCTATTACGCCCCAAGAGTGCGAATTTGCCACGAGTACATGCTCACATTCGAAGGAACGAGGATCGAAGCCCAAGAGAGCATTCTATTACGCCCCAAGAGTGCGAATTTGCCACGAGTACATGCTCACATTCGAAGGAACGAGGGGAGGATCGAAGCCCAAGAGAGCATTCTATTACGCCCCAAGAGTGCGAATTTGCCACGAGTACATGCTCACATTCGAAGGAACGAGGATCGAAGCCCAAGAGAGCATTCTATTACGCCCCAAGAGTGCGAATTTGCCACGAGTACATGCTCACATTCGAAGGAACGAACGAGGATCGAAGCCCAAGAGAGCATTCTATTACGCCCCAAGAGTGCGAATTTGCCACGAGTACATGCTCACATTCGAAGGAACGAGGATCGAAGCCCAAGAGAGCATTCTATTACGCCCCAAGAGTGCGAATTTGCCACGAGTACATGCTCACATTCGAAGGAACGAGGATCGAAGCCCCAAGAGAGCATTCTATTACGCCCCAAGAGTGCGAATTTGCCACGAGTACATGCTCACATTCGAAGGAACGAGGATCGAAGCCCAAGAGAGCATTCTATTACGCCCCAAGAGTGTGAATTTGCCACGAGTACATGCTCACATTCGAAGGAACGAGGATCGAAGCCCCAAGAGAGCATTCTATTAAGCCCCAAGAGTGCGAATTTGCCACGAGTACATGCTCACATTCGAAGGAACGAGGATCGAAAACCCAAAGAGAGCATTCTATTACGCCCCAAGAGTGCGAATTTGCCACGAGTACATGCTCACATTCGAAGGAACGAGGATCGAAGCCCAAGAGAGCATTCTATTACGCCCCAAGAGTGCGAATTTGCCACGAGTACATGCTCACATTCGAAGGAACGAGGATCGAAGCCCAAGAGAGCATTCTATTACGCCCCAAGAGTGCGAATTTGCCACGAGTACATGCTCACATTCGAAGGAACGAGGATCGAAGCCCAAGAGAGCATTCTATTACGCCCCAAGAGTGCGAATTTGCCACGAGTACATGGTCACATTCGAGTACATGCTCACATTCGAAGGAACGAGGATCGAAGCCCAAGAGAGCATTCTATTACGCCCCAAGAGTGCGAATTTGCCACGAGTACATGCTCACATTCGAAGGAAGGAGGATCGAAGCCCAAGAGAGCATTCTATTACGCCCCAAGAGTGCGAATTTGCCACGAGTACATGCTCACATTCGAAGGAAGGAGGATCGAAGCCCCAAGAGAGCATTCTATTAAGCCCCAAGAGTGCGAATTTGCCACGAGTACATGCTCACATTCGAAGGAACGAGGATCGAAGCCCAAGAGAGCATTCTATTACGCCCCAAGAGTGCGAATTTGCCACGAGTACATGCTCACATTCGAAGGAACGGGGATCGAAGCCCAAGAGAGCATTCTATTACGCCCCAAGAGTGCGAATTTGCCACGAGTACATGCTCACGTTCGAAGGAATGAGGATCGAAGCCACATTCGAAGGAACGAGGATCGAAGCCCAAGAGAGCATTCTATTACGCCCCAAGAGTGCGAATTTGCCACGAGTACATGCTCACTCACATTCGAAGGAACGAGGATCGAAGCCCAAGAGAGCATTCTATTACGCCCCAAGAGTGCGAATTTGCCACGAGTACATGCTCACATTCGAAGGAAGGAGGATCGAAGCCCAAGAGAGCATTCTATTACGCCCCAAGAGTGCGAATTTGCCACGAGTACATGCTCACATTCGAAGGAACGAGGATCGAAGCCCCAAGAGAGCATTCTATTACGCCCCAAGAGTGCGAATTTGCCACGAGTACATGCTCACATTCGAAGGAACGAGGATCGAAGCCCCCAAGAGAGCATTCTATTACGCCCCAAGAGTGCGAATTTGCCACGAGTACATGCTCACATTCGAAGGAACGAGGATCGAAGCCCCAAGAGAGCATTCTATTACGCCCCAAGAGTGCGAATTTGCCACGAGTACATGCTCACATTCGAAGGAACGAGGATCGAAGCCCAAGAGAGCATTCTATTACGCCCCAAGAGTGCGAATTTGCCACGAGTACATGCTCACATTGGAAGGAACGAGGATCGAAGCCCCAAGAGAGCATTCTATTACGCCCCAAGAGTGCGAATTTGCCACGAGTACATGCTCACATTCGAAGGAACGAGGATCGAAGCCCCAAGAGAGCATTCTATTACGCCCCAAGAGTGCGAATTTGCCACGAGTACATGCTCACATTCGAAGGAACGAGGATCGAAGCCCAAGAGAGCATTCTATTACGCCCCAAGAGTGCGAATTTGCCACGAGTACATGCTCACATTCGAAAGGAAGGAACGAGGATCGAAGCCCAAGAGAGCATTCTATTACGCCCCAAGAGTGCGAATTTGCCACGAGTACATGCTCACATTCGAAGGAACGAGGATCGAAGCCCCAAGAGAGCATTCTATTATGCCCCAAGAGTGCGAATTCGCCACGAGTACATGCTCACATTCGAAGGAATGAGGATCGAAGCCCCAAGAGAGCATTCTATTACGCCCCAAGAGTGCGAAGAGTGCGAATTTGCCACGAGTACATGCTCACATTCGAAGGAACGAGGATCGAAGACTCAAGAGAGCATTGTATTACGCCCCAAGAGTGCGAATTCGCCACGAGAACATGCTCACATTCGAAGGAACGAGGATCGAAGACCAAGAGAGCATTCTATTACGCCCCAAGAGTGCGAATTCGCCACGAGAACATGCTCACATTCGAAGGAACGAGGATCGAAGACCAAGAGAGCATTCTATTACGCCCCAAGAGTGCGAATTTGCCACGAGTACATACTCACATTCGAAGGAAACGTGGATCAAAGCCCAAGAGAGCATTCTATTACGCCCCAAGAGTGCGAATTAGCCACGAGTACATGCTCACATTCGAAGGAACGAGGATCGAAGCCCAAGAGAGCATTCTATTACGCCCCAAGAGTGCGAATTTGCCACGAGTACATGCTCACATTCGAAGGAACGAGGATCGAAGCCCAAGAGAGCATTCTATTACGCCCCAAGAGTGCGAATTTGCCACGACTCTTTGCTCCCATTCGAAGGGAGGAGGATCGAAGCCCAAGAGAGCATTCTATTACGCCCCAAGAGTGCGAATTTGCCACGAGTACATGCTCACATTCGAAGGAACGCATGTTCACATTCGAAGGAACGAGGATCGAAGCCCAAGAGAGCATTCTATTACGCCCCAAGAGTGCGAATTTGCCACGAGTACATGCTCACATTCGAAGGAACAAGGAAAGAAGCCCAAGTGAGCATTCTATTAGGCCCCAAGAGTGCGAATTTGCCACGAGTACATGCTCACATTCGAAGGAACGAGGATCGAACCCCAAGAGAGCATTCTATTACGTCCCAAGAGAGCGAATTTGCCACGAGTACATGCTCCATTCGAAGGAACGAGGATCGAAGCCCAAGAGAGCATTCTATTACGCCCCAAGAGTGCGAATTTGCCACGAGTACATGCTCACATTCGAAGGAACGAGGATCGAAGCCCAAGAGAGCATTCTATTACGCCCCAAGAGTGCGAATTTGCCACGAGTACATGCTCACATTCGAAGGAACGAGGATCGAAGCCCAAGAGAGCATTCTATTACCCCCAAGAGTGCGAATTTGCCACGAGTACATGCTCACATTCGAAGGAAGGAGGATCGAAGCCCAAGAGAGCATTCTATTACGCCCCAAGAGTGCGAATTTGCCACGAGTACATGCTCACATTCGAAGGAACGAGGATCGAAGCCCCAAGAGAGCATTCTATTACGCCCCAAGAGTGCGAATTTGCCACGAGTACATGCTCACATTCGAAGGAACGAGGATCGAAGCCCCAAGAGAGCATTCTATTACGCCCCAAGAGTGCGAATTTGCCACGAGTACATGCTCACATTCGAAGGAACGAGGATCGAAGCCCAAGAGAGCATTCTATTACGCCCCAAGAGTGCGAATTTGCCACGAGTACATGCTCACATTCGAAGGAACGAGGATCGAAGCCCAAGAGAGCATTCTATTACGCCCCAAGAGTGCGAATTTGCCACGAGTACATGCTCACATTCGAAGGAAGGAGGATCGAAGCCCAAGAGAGCATTCTATTACGCCCCAAGAGTGCGAATTTGCCACGAGTACATGCTCACATTCGAAGGAACGAGGATCGAAGCCCAAGAGAGCATTCTATTACGCCCCAAGAGTGCGAATTTGCCACGAGTACATGCTCACATTCGAAGGAAGGAGGATCGAAGCCCAAGAGAGCATTCTATTACGCCCCCAAGAGTGCGAATTTGCCACGAGTACATGCTCACATTCGAAGGAACGAGGATCGAAGCCCAAGAGAGCATTCTATTACGCCCCAAGAGTGCGAATTTGCCACGAGTACATGCTCACATTCGAAGGAACGAGGATCGAAGCCCCAAGAGAGCATTCTATTAAGCCCAGGAGTGCATTCTATTACGCCCCAAGAGTGCGAATTTGCCACGAGTACATGCTCACATTCGAAGGAACGAGGATCGAAGCCCCAAGAGAGCATTCTATTACGCCCCAAGAGTGCGAATTTGCCACGAGTACATGCTCACATTCGAAGGAACGAGGATCGAAGCCCAAGAGAGCATTCTATTACGCCCCAAGAGTGCGAATTTGCCACGAGTACATGCTCACATTCGAAGGAAGGAGGATCGAAGCCCAAGAGAGCATTCTATTACGCCCCAAGAGTGCGAATTTGCCACGAGTACATGCTCACATTCGAAGGAACGAGGATCGAAGCCCAAGAGAGCATTCTATTACGCCCCAAGAGTGCGAATTTGCCACGAGTACATGCTCACATTCGAAGGAACGGAGATCGAAGCCCAAGAGAGCATTCTATTCCCCCCAAGAGTGCGAATTTGCCACGAGTACATGCTCACATTCGAAGGAACGAGGATCGAAGCCCAAGAGAGCATTCTATTACGCCCCAAGAGTGCGAATTTGCCACGAGTACATGCTCACATTCGAAGGAACGAGGATCGAAGCCCCAAGAGAGCATTCTATTACGCCCCAAGAGTGCGAATTTGCCACGAGTACATGCTCACATTCGAAGGAACGAGGATCGAAGCCCAAGAGAGCATTCTATTACGCCCCAAGAGTGCGAATTTGCCACGAGTACATGCTCACATTCGAAGGAACGAGGATCGAAGCCCAAGAGAGCATTCTATTATTCCCCAAGAGTGCGAATTTGCCACGAGTACATGCTCACATTCGAAGGAACGAGGATCGAAGCCCAAGAGAGCATTCTATTACGCCCCAAGAGTGCGAATTTGCCACGAGTACATGCTCACATTCGAAGGAACGAGGATCGAAGCCCAAGAGAGCATTCTATTAAGCCCCAAGAGTGCGAATTTGCCACGAGTACATGCTCACATTCGAAGGAACAAGGATACATGCTCACATTCGAAGGAACGAGGATCGAAGCCCCAAGAGAGCATTCTATTAAGCCCCAAGAGTGCGAATTTGCCACGAGTACATGCTCACATTCGAAGGAAGGAGGATCGAAGCCCAAGAGAGCATTCTATTACGCCCCAAGAGTGCGAATTTGCCACGAGTACATGCTCACATTCGAAGGAACGTGGATCGAAGCCCAAGAGAGCATTCTATTACGCCCCAAGAGTGCGAATTTGCCACGAGTACATGCTCACATTCGAAGGAAGGAGGATCGAGGATCGAAGCCCCAAGAGAGCATTCTATTACGCCCCAAGAGTGCGAATTTGCCACGAGTACATGCTCACATTCGAAGGAACGAGGATCGAAGCCCAAAGAGAGCATTCTATTACGCCCCAAGAGTGCGAATTTGCCACGAGTACATGCTCACATTCAAAGGAACGAGGATCGAAGCCCCAAGAGAGCATTCTATTACGCCCCGAGAGTGCGAATTTGCCACGAGTACATGCTCACATTCGAATGAACGAGGATCGAAGCCCAAGAGAGCATTCTATTACGCCCCAAGAGTGCGAATTTGCCACGAGTACATGCTCACATTCGAAGGAAAAGAGGATCGAGGATCGAAGCCCAGTAGAGCATTCTATTACGCCCCAAGAGTGCGAATTTGCCACGAGTACATGCTCTCACATTCGAAGGAACGGGGATCGAAGCCCAAGAGAGCATTCTATTACGCCCCCAAGAGTGCGAATTTGCCACGAGTACATGCTCACATTGGAAGGAACGAGGATCGAAGCCCCAAGAGAGCATTCTATTACGCCCCAAGAGTGCGAATTTGCCACGAGTACATGCTCACATTCGAAGGAACGAGGATCGAAGCCCAAGAGAGCATTCTATTACGCCCCAAGAGTGCGAATTTGCCACGAGTACATGCTCACATTCGAAGGAACAGGGATCGAAGCCCAAGAGAGCATTCTATTACGCCCCAAGAGTGCGAATTTGCCACGAGTACATGCTCACATTCGAAGGAAGGAGGATCGAAGCCCAAGAGAGCATTCTATTACGCCCCAAGAGTGCGAATTTGCCACGAGTACATGCTCACATTCGAAGAAACGAGGATCGAAGCCCCAAGAGAGCATTCTATTACGCCCCAAGAGTGCGAATTTGCCACGAGTACATGCTCACATTCGAAGGAACGAGGATCGAAGCCCCAAGAGAGCATTCTATTACGCCCCAAGAGTGCGAATTTGCCACGAGTACATGCTCACATTCGAAAGAACGAGGATCGAAGCCCAAGAGAGCATTCTATTACGCCCCAAGAGTGCGAATTTGCCACGAGTACATGCTCACCTTCGAAGGAACGAGGATCGAAGCCCAAGAGAGCATTCTATTACGCCCCAAGAGTGCGAATTTGC
Source organism: Puya raimondii (assembly GCA_016920855.1). NCBI lineage: Eukaryota > Viridiplantae > Streptophyta > Magnoliopsida > Poales > Bromeliaceae > Puya > Puya raimondii. The sequence continues at coordinate 22,851 of JABWPP010000028.1, forward strand.
CACGAGTAGTACTGCTCACATTCGAAGGAACGAGGATCGAAGCCCAAGAGAGCATTCTATTACGCCCCAAAGAGTGCGAATTTGCCACGAGTAGTACATGCTCACATTCGAAGGAAGGAACGAGGATCGAAGCCCAAGAGAGCATTCTATTACGCCCCAAGAGTGCGAATTTGCCACGAGTACATGCTCACATTCGAAGGAACGAGAATCGAAGCCCCAAGAGAGCATTCTATTACGCCCCAAGAGTGCGAATTTGCCACGAGTACATTCTCACATTCGAAGGAACGAGGATCGAAGCCCAAGAGAGCATTCTATTACGCCCCAAGAGTGCGAATTTGCCACGAGTACATGCTCACATTCGAAGGAACGAGGATCGAAGCCCAAGAGAGCATTCTATTACGCCCCAAGAGTGCGAATTTGCCACGAGTACATGCTCACATTCGAAGGAACGAGGATCGAAGCCCAAGAGAGCATTCTATTACGCCCCAAGAGTGCGAATTTGCCACGAGTACATGCTCACATTCGAAGGAACGAGGATCGAAGCCCCAAGAGAGCATTCTATTACGCCCCAAGAGTGCGAATTTGCCACAAGTACATGCTCACATTCGAAGGAACGAGGATCGAAGCCCAAGAGAGCATTCTATTACGGCCCAAGAGTGCGAATTTGCCACGAGTACATGCTCACATTCGAAGGAACGAGGATCGAAGCCCAAGAGAGCATTCTATTACGCCCCAAGAGTGCGAATTTGCCACGAGTACATGCTCACATTCGAAGGAACGAGGATCGAAGCCCAAGAGAGCATTCTATTACGCCCCAAGAGTGCGAATTTGCCACGAGTACATGCTCACATTCGAAGGAACGAGGATCGAAGCCCAAGAGAGCATTCTATTACGCCCCAAGAGTGCGAATTTGCCACGAGTACATGCTCACATTCGAAGGAAGGAGGATCGAAGCCCAAGAGAGCATTCTATTACGCCCCAAGAGTGCGAATTTGCCACGAGTACATGCTCACATTCGAAGGAACGAGGATCGAAGCCCAAGAGAGCATTCTATTACGCCCCAAGAGTGCGAATTTGCCACGAGTACATGCTCACATTCGAAAGGAACGAGGATCGAAGCCCAAGAGAGCATTCTATTACGCCCCAAGAGTGCGAATTTGCCACGAGTACATGCTCACATTCGAAGGAACGAGGATCGAAGCCCCAAGAGAGCATTCTATTAGGCCCCAAGAGTGCGAATTTGCCACGAGTACATGCTCACATTCGAAGGAACGAGGATCGAAGCCCAAGAGAGCATTCTATTACGGCCCAAGAGTGCGAATTTGCCACGAGTACATGCTCACATTCGAAGGAACGAGGATCGAAGCCCAAGAGAGCATTCTATTACGGCCCAAGAGTGCGAATTTGCCACGAGTACATGCTCACATTCGAAGGAACGAGGATCGAAGCCCAAGAGAGCATTCTATTACGCCCCAAGAGTGCGAATTCGCCACGAGTACATGCTCACATTCGAAGGAACGAGGATCGAAGCCCAAGAGAGCATTCTATTACGCCCCAAGAGTGCGAATTTGCCACGAGTACATGCTCACATTCGAAGGAAGGAGGATCGAAGCCCAAGAGAGCATTCTATTACGCCCCAAGAGTGCGAATTTGCCACGAGTACATGCTCACATTCGAAGGAACGAGGATCGAAGCCCAAGAGAGCATTCTATTACGCCCCAAGAGTGCGAATTTGCCACGAGTACATGCTCACATTCGAAGGAAGGAGGATCGAAGCCCCAAGAGAGCATTCTATTAAGCCCCAAGAGTGCGAATTTGCCACGAGTACATGCTCACATTCGAAGGAACGAGGATCGAAGCCCAAGAGAGCATTCTATTACGCCCCAAGTGTGCGAATTTGCCACGAGTACATGCTCACATTCGAAGGAACGAGGATCGAAGCCCAAGAGAGCATTCTATTACGCCCCAAGAGTGCGAATTTGCCACGAGTACATGCTCACATTCGAAGGAACGAGGATCGAAGCCCAAGAGAGCATTCTATTACGCCCCAAGAGTGCGAATTTGCCACGAGTACATGCTCACATTCGAAGGAACGTGAGCCCAAGAGAGCATTCTATTACGCCCCAAGAGTGCGAATTTGCCACGAGTACATGCTCACATTCGAAGGAACGAGGATCGAAGCCCAAGAGAGCATTCTATTACGCCCCAAGAGTGCGAATTTGCCACGAGTACATGCTCACATTCGAAGGAACGAGGATCGAAGCCCAAGAGAGCATTCTATTACGCCCCAAGAGTGCGAATTTGCCACGAGTACATGTTCACATTCGAAGGAAGGAAGATCGAAGCCCCAAGAGAGCATTCAATTGCGCCCCAAGAGTGCGAATTTGCCACGAGTACATGCTCACATTCGAAGGAACGAGGATCGAAGCCCAAGAGAGCATTCTATTACGCCCCAAGAGTGCGAATTTGCCACGAGTACATGCTCACATTCGAAGGAACGAGGATCGAAGCCCCAAGAGAGCATTCTATTACGCCCCAAGAGTGCGAATTTGCCACGAGTACATGCTCACATTCGAAGGAACGAGGATCGAAGCCCAAGAGAGCATTCTATTACGCCCCAAGAGTGCGAATTTGCCACGAGTACATGCTCACATTCGAAGGAACGAGGATCGAAGCCCAAGAGAGCATTCTATTACGCCCCAAGAGTGCGAATTTGCCACGAGTACATGCTCACATAATTCGAAGGAACGTGGATCGAAGCCCAAGAGAGCATTCTATTACGCCCCAAGAGTGCGAATTTGCCACGAGTACATGCTCACATTCGAAGGAACGAGGATCGAAGCCCAAGAGAGCATTCTATTACGCCCCAAGAGTGCGAATTTGCCACGAGTACATGCTCACATTCGAAGGAACGAGGATCGAAGCCCAAGAGAGCATTCTATTACGCAAAAGAGTGCGAATTCGCCACGAGTACATGCTCACATTCGAAAGAACGAGGATCGAAGCCCAAGAGAGCATTCTATTAGGCCCCAAGAGTGCGAATTTGCCACGAGTACATGCTCACATTCGAAGGAACGAGGATCGAAGCCCAAGAGAGCATTCTATTACGCCCCAAGAGTGCGAATTTGCCACGAGTACATGCTCACATTCGAAGGAACGAGGATCGAAGCCCAAGAGAGCATTCTATTACGCCCCAAGAGTGCGAATTTGCCACGAGTACATGCTCACATTCGAAGGAACGAGGATCGAAGCCCAAGAGAGCATTCTATTACGCCCCAAGAGTGCGAATTTGCCACGAGTACATGCTCACATTCGAAGGAACGAGGATCGAAGCCCCAAGAGAGCATTCTATTACGCCCCAAGAGTGCGAATTTGCCACGAGTACAAGCTCCCATTCGAAGGAAGGAGGATCGAAGCCCAAGAGAGCATTCTATTACGCCCCAAGAGTGCGAGTGCGAATTTGTCACGAGTACATGCTCCCATTCGAAGGAAGGAGGATCGAAGCCCAAGAGAGCATTCTATTACGCCCCAAGAGTGCGAATTTGCCACGAGTACATGCTCACATTCGAAGGAACGAGGATCGAACGCCAAGAGAGCATTCTATTACGCCCCAAGAGTGCGAATTTGCCACGAGTACATGCTCACATTCGAAGGAAGGAGGATCGAAGCCCAAAAGAGCATTCTATTACGCCCCAAGAGTGCGAAATTTGCCACGAGTACATGCTCACATTCGAAGGAAGAACGAGGATCGAAGCCCCAAGAGAGCATTCTATTACGCCCCAAGAGTGCGAATTTGCCACGAGTACATGCTCACATTCGAAAGGAACGAGGATCGAAGCCCAAGAGAGCATTCTATTACGCCCCAAGAGTGCGAATTTGCCACGAGTACATGCTCACATTCGAAGGAACGAGGATCGAAGCCCAAGAGAGCATTCTATTACGCCCCAAGAGTGCGAATTTGCCACGAGTACATGCTCACATTCGAAGGAACGAGGATCGAAGCCCAAGAGAGCATTCTATTACGCCCCAAGAGTGCGAATTTGCCACGAGTACATGCTCACATTCGAAGGAACGAGGATCGAAGCCCAAGAGAGTGCATTCTATTACGCCCCAAGAGTGCGAATTTGCCACGAGTACATGCTCACATTCGAAGGAACGAGGATCGAACGCCAAGAGAGCATTCTATTACGCCCCAAGAGTGTGAATTTGCCACGAGTACATGCTCACATTTGAAGGAACGAGGATCGAAGCCCAAAGAGAGCATTCTATTACGCCCCAAGAGTGCGAATTTGCCACGAGTACATGCTCACATTCGAAGGAACGAGGATCGAAGCCCCAAGAGAGCATTCTATTACGCCCCAAGAGTGCGAATTTGCCACGAGTACATGCTCACATTCGAAGGAACGAGGATCGAAGCCCAAGAGAGCATTCTATTACGCCCCAAGAGTGCGAATTTGCCACGAGTACATGCTCACATTCGAAGGAACGAGGATCGAAGCCCCAAGAGAGCATTCTATTATTACTCCCCAAGAGTGCGAATACGCCACGAGTACATGCTCACATTCGAAGGAACGAGGATCGAAGCCTCAAGAGAGCATTCTATTACGCCCCAAGAGTGCGAATTTGCTACGAGTACATGCTCACATTCGAAGGAACGAGGATCGAAGCCCAAGAGAGCATTCTATTACGCCCCAAGAGTGCGAATTCGCCACGAGTACATGCTCACATTCGAAGGAACGAGGATCGAAGCCCAAGAGAGCATTCTATTACGCCCCAAAGAGTGCGAATTTGCCACGAGTACATGCTCACATTCGAAGGAACGAGGATCGAAGCCCAAGAGAGCATTCTATTACGCCCCAAGAGTGCGAATTTGCCACGAGTACATGCTCACATTCGAAGGAACGAGGATCGAAGCCCAAGAGAGCATTCTATTACGCCCCAAGAGTGCGAATTTGCCACGAGTACATGCTCACATTCGAAGGAAGGAGGATCGAAGCCCCAAGAGAGCATTCTATTACGCCCCAAGAGTGCGAATTTGCCACGAGTACAGTACATGCTCACATTCGAAGGAAGGAGGATCGAAGCCCCAAGAGAGCATTCTATTAAGCCCCAAGAGTGCGAATTTGCCACGAGTACATGCTCACATTCGAAGGAAGGAGGATCGAAGCCCAAGAGAGCATTCTATTACGCCCCAAGAGTGCGAATTTGCCACGAGTACATGCTCACATTCGAAGGAACGAGGATCGAAGCCCCAAGAGAGCATTCTATTACGCCCCAAGAGTGCGAATTTGCCACGAGTACATGCTCACATTCGAAGGAACGTGGATCGAAGCCCCAAGAGAGCATTCTATTACGCCCCAAGAGTGCGAATTTGCCACGAGTACATGCTCACATTCGAAGGAACGAGGATCGAAGCCCCAAGAGAGCATTCTATTACGCCCCAAGAGTGCGAATTTGCCACGAGTACATGCTCACATTCGAAGGAACGAGGATCGAAGCCCAAGAGAGCATTCTATTACGCCCCAAGAGTGCGAATTTGCCACGAGTACATGCTCACATTCGAAGGAACGAGGATCGAAGCCCCAAGAGAGCATTCTATTACGCCCCAAGAGTGCGAATTTGCCACGAGTACATGCTCACATTCGAAGGAACGAGGATCGAAGCCCAAGAGAGCATTCTATTACGCCCCAAGAGTGCGAATTTGCCACGAGTACATGCTCACATTCGAAGGAACGAGGATCGAAGCCCAAGAGAGCATTCTATTACGCCCCAAGAGTGCGAATTTGCCACGAGTACATGTTCACATTCGAAGGAACGAGGATCGAAGCCCAAGAGAGCATTCTATTACGCCCCAAGAGTGCGAATTTGCCACGAGTACATGCTCACATTCGAAGGAAGGGGGATCGAAGCCCAAGAGAGTATTCTATTACGCCCCAAGAGTGCGAATTTGCCACGAGTACATGCTCACATTCGAAGGAACGTGGATCGAAGCCCAAGAGAGCATTCTATTACGCCCCAAGAGTGCGAATTTGCCACGAGTACATGCTCACATTCGAAGGAACGAGGATCGAAGCCCAAGAGAGCATTCTATTACGCCCCAAGAGTGCGAATTTGCCACGAGTACATGCTCACATTCGAAGGAACGAGGATCGAAGCCCCAAGAGAGCATTCTATTACGCCCCAAGAGTGCGAATTTGCCACGAGTACATGCTCACATTCGAAGGAACGAGGATCGAAGCCCCAAGAGAGCATTCTATTACGCCCCAAGAGTGCGAATTTGCCACGAGTACATGCTCACATTCGAAGGAACGAGGATCGAAGCCCAAGAGAGCATTCTATTACGCCCCAAGAGTGCGAATTTGCCACGAGTACATGCTCACATTCGAAGGAACGAGGATCGAAGCCCAAGAGAGCATTCTATTACGCCCCAAGAGTGCGAATTTGCCACGAGTACATGCTCACATTCGAAGGAACGAGGATCGAAGCCCAAGAGAGCATTCTATTACGCCCCAAGAGTGCGAATTTGCCACGAGTACATGCTCACATTCGAAGGAACGAGGATCGAAGCCCAAGAGAGCATTCTATTACGCCCCAAGAGTGCGAATTTGCCACGAGTACATGCTCACATTCGAAGGAACGAGGATCGAAGCCCAAGAGAGCATTCTATTACGCCCCAAGAGTGCGAATTTGCCACGAGTACATGCTCACATTCGAAGGAACGAGGATCGAAGCCCAAGAGAGCATTCTATTACGCCCCAAGAGTGCGAATTTGCCACGAGTACATGCTCACATTCGAAGGAACGAGGATCGAAATCGAAGCCCAAGAGAGCATTCTATTACGCCCCAAGAGTGCGAATTTGCCACGAGTACATGCTCACATTCGAAGGAACGAGGATCGAAGCCCAAGAGAGCATTCTATTACGCCCCAAGAGTGCGAATTTGCCACGAGTACATGCTCACATTCGAAGGAACGAGGATCGAAGCCCAAGAGAGCATTCTATTACGCCCCAAGAGTGCGAATTTGCCACGAGTACATGCTCACATTCGAAGGAACGAGGATCGAAGCCCAAGAGAGCATTCTATTACGCCCCAAGAGTGCGAATTTGCCACGAGTACATGCTCACATTCGAAGGAACGAGGATCGAAGCCCAAGAGAGCATTCTATTACGCCCCAAGAGTGCGAATTTGCCACGAGTACATGCTCACATTCGAAGGAACGAGGATCGAAGCCCCAAGAGAGCATTCTATTACGCCCCAAGAGTGCGAATTTGCCACGAGTACATGCTCACATTCGAAGGAACGAGGATCGAAGCCCAAGAGAGCATTCTATTACGCCCCAAGAGTGCGAATTTGCCACGAGTACATGCTCACATTCGAAGGAACGAGGATCGAAGCCCAAGAGAGCATTCTATTACGCCCCAAGAGTGCGAATTTGCCACGAGTACATGCTCACATTCGAAGGAACGAGGATCGAAGCCCAAGAGAGCATTCTATTACGCCCCAAGAGTGCGAATTTGCCACGAGTACATGCTCACATTCGAAGGAACGAGGATCGAAGCCCAAGAGAGCATTCTATTACGCCCCAAGAGTGCGAATTTGCCACGAGTACATGCTCACATTCGAAGGAACGAGGATCGAAGCCCAAGAGAGCATTCTATTACGCCCCAAGAGTGCGAATTTGCCACGAGTACATGCTCACATTCGAAGGAACGAGGATCGAAGCCCAAGAGAGCATTCTATTACGCCCCAAGAGTGCGAATTTGCCACGAGTACATGCTCACATTCGAAGGAACGAGGATCGAAGCCCAAGAGAGCATTCTATTACGCCCCAAGAGTGCGAATTTGCCACGAGTACAGTACATGCTCACATTCGAAGGAACGAGGATCGAAGCCCAAGAGAGCATTCTATTACGCCCCAAGAGTGCGAATTTGCCACGAGTACATGCTCACATTCGAAGGAAACGAGGATCGAAGCCCAAGAGAGCATTCTATTACGCCCCAAGAGTGCGAATTTGCCACGAGTACATGCTCACATTCGAAGGAACGAGGATCGAAGCCCCAAGAGAGCATTCTATTAAGCCCCAAGAGTGCGAATTTGCCACGAGTACATGCTCACATTCGAAGGAAGGAGGATCGAAGCCCAAGAGAGCATTCTATTACGCCCCAAGAGTGCGAATTTGCCACGAGTACATGCTCACATTCGAAGGAACGAGGATCGAAGCCCAAGAGAGCATTCTATTACGCCCCAAGAGTGCGAATTTGCCACGAGTACATGCTCACATTCGAAGGAACGAGGATCGAAGCCCAAGAGAGCATTCTATTACGCCCCAAGAGTGCGAATTTGCCACGAGTACATGCTCACATTCGAAGGAACGAGGATCGAAGCCCAAGAGAGCATTCTATTACGCCCCAAGAGTGCGAATTTGCCACGAGTACATGCTCACATTCGAAGGAAACGAGGATCGAAGCCCAAGAGAGCATTCTATTACGCCCCAAGAGTGCGAATTCGCCACGAGTACATGCTCACATTCGAAGGAACGAGGATCGAAGCCCAAGAGAGCATTCTATTAAGCCCCAAGAGTGCGAATTCACCACGAGTACATGCTCACATTCGAAGGAACGAGGATCGAAGCCCAAGAGAACATTCTAATACGCCCCAAGAGTGCGAATTCGCAACGAGTACATGCTCACATTCGAAGGAACGAGGATCGAAGCCCCAAGAGAGCATTCTATTAGGCCCCAAGAGTGCGAATTTGCCACGAGTACATGCTCACATTCGAAGGAACGAGGATCGAAGCCCAAGAGAGCATTCTATTACGCCCCCAAGAGTGCGAATTTGCCACGAGTACATGCTCACATTCGAAGGAACGAGGATCGAAGCCCAAGAGAGCATTCTATTACGCCCCAAGAGTGCGAATTTGCCACGAGTACATGCTCACATTCGAAGGAACGAGGATCGAAGCCCAAGAGAGCATTCTATTACGCCCCAAGAGTGCGAATTTGCCACGAGTACATGCTCACATTCGAAGGAACGAGGATCGAAGCCCAAGAGAGCATTCTATTACGCCCCAAGAGTGCGAATTTGCCACGAGTACATGCTCACATTCGAAGGAAGGAGGATCGAAGCCCAAGAGAGCATTCTATTACGCCCCAAGAGTGCGAATTTGCCACGAGTACATGCTCACATTCGAAGGAAGGAGGATCGAAGCCCAAGAGAGCATTCTATTACGCCCCAAGAGTGCGAATTTGCCACGAGTACATGCTCACATTCGAAGGAACGAGGATCGATCGAAGCCCCAAGAGAGCATTCTATTAAGCCCCAAGAGTGCGAATTTGCCACGAGTACATGCTCACATTCGAAGGAAGGAGGATCGAAGCCCAAGAGAGCATTCTATTACGCCCCAAGAGTGCGAATTTGCCACGAGTACATGCTCACATTCGAAGGAACGTGGATCGAAGCCCAAGAGAGCATTCTATTACGCCCCAAGAGTGCGAATTTGCCACGAGTACATGCTCACATTCGAAGGAACGAGGATCGAAGCCCAAGAGAGCATTCTATTACGCCCCCAAGTTTGCGAATTTGCCACGAGTACATGCTCACATTCGAAGGAATAGGGATCGAAGCCCAAGAGAGCATTCTATTACGCCCCAAGAGTGCGAATTTGCCACGAGTACATGCTCACATTCGAAGGAACGAGGATCGAAGCCCAAGAGAGCATTCTATTACGCCCCAAGAGTGCGAATTTGCCACGAGTACATGCTCACATTCGAAGGAACGAGGATCGAAGCCCCAAGAGAGCATTCTATTACGCCCCAAGAGTGCGAATTTGCCACGAGTACATGCTCACATTCGAAGGAACGAGGATCGAAGCCCAAGAGAGCATTCTATTACGCCCCAAGAGTGCGAATTTGCCACGAGTACATGCTCACATTCGAAGGAACGAGGATCGAAGCCCAAGAGAGCATTCTATTACGCCCCAAGAGTGCGAATTTGCCACGAGTACATGCTCACATTCGAAGGAACGAGGATCGAAGCCCAAGAGAGCATTCTATTACGCCCCAAGAGTGCGAATTTGCCACGAGTACATGCTCACATTCGAAGGAACGAGGATCGAAGCCCAAGAGAGCATTCTATTACGCCCCAAGAGTGCGAATTTGCCACGAGTACATGCTCACATTCGAAGGAACGAGGATCGAAGCCCAAGAGAGCATTCTATTACGCCCCAAGAGTGCGAATTTGCCACGAGTACATGCTCACATTCGAAGGAAGGAGGATCGAAGCCCAAGAGAGCATTCTATTACGCCCCAAGAGTGCGAATTTGCCACGAGTACATGCTCACATTCGAAGGAAGGAGGATCGAAGCCCAAGAGAGCATTCTATTACGCCCCAAGAGTGCGAATTTGCCACGAGTACATGCTCACATTCGAAGGAACGAGGATCGAACGCCAAGAGAGCATTCTATTACGCCCCAAGAGTGCGAATTTGCCACGAGTACATGCTCACATTCGAAGGAACGAGGATCGAAGCCCAAGAGAGCATTCTATTACGCCCCAAGAGTGCGAATTTGCCACGAGTACATGCTCACATTCGAAAGAACGAGGATCGAAGCCCAAGAGAGCATTCTATTACGCCCCAAGAGTGCGAATTTGCCACGAGTACATGCTCACATTCGAAGGAACGAGGATCGAAGCCCAAGAGTGCGAATTTGCCACGAGTACATGCTCACATTCGAAGGAACGAGGATCGAAGCCCAAGAGAGCATTCTATTACGCCCCAAGAGTGCGAATTTGCCACGAGTACATGCTCACATTCGAAGGAACGTGGATTGAAGCCCAAGAGAGCATTCTATTACGCCCCAAGAGTGCGAATTTGCCACGAGTACATGCTCACATTCGAAGGAAGGAGGATCGAAGCCCCAAGAGAGCATTCTATTAAGCCCCAAGAGTGCGAATTTGCCACGAGTACATGCTCACATTCGAAGGAACGAGGATCGAAGCCCAAGAGAGCATTCTATTACGCCCCAAGAGTGCGAATTTGCCACGAGTACATGCTCACATTCGAAGGAACGAGGATCGAAGCCCAAGAGAGCATTCTATTACGCCCCAAGAGTGCGAATTTGCCACGAGTACATGCTCACATTCGAAGGAACGGGGATCGAAGCCCAAGAGAGTATTCTATTATGCCCCAAGTATGCGAATTTGCCACGAGTACATGCGAATTTGCCACGAGTACATGTTCACATTCGAAGGAACGAAGATCGAAGCCCCAAGAGTGCATTCTATTACGCCCCAAGAGAGCGAATTTTCCACGAGTACATGTTCACATTCGAAGGAAGGAAGATCGAAGCCCAAGAGAGCATTCTATTACGCCCCAAGAGTGCGAATTTGCCACGAGTACATGTTCACATTCGAAGGAAGGAAGATCGAAGCCCAAGAGAGCATTCTATTACGCCCCAAGAGTGCGAATTTGCCACGAGTACATGTTCACATT
>JABWPP010000031.1:0-21347 GCA_016920855.1 Puya raimondii
CTTGGGCTTCGATCTTCGTAACTTCGAATGAGAGCATGTACTCGTGGCAAATTCGCACTCTTGGGAACTAATAGAATGCTCTCTTGGGCTTCGATCTTCGTTCCTTCGAATGTGAGCATGTACTCGTGGCGAATTCGCACTCTTGGGACCTAATAGAATCCTCTCTTGGGCTTCCATCTTCGTTCCTTCGAATGTGAGCATGTACTCGTGGCGAATTCGCACTCTTGGGGCCTAATAGAATGCTCTCTTGGGCTTCGATCTTCGTTCCTTCGAATGTGAGCATGAACTCGTGGCAAATTCGCACTCTTGGGGCCTAATAGAATGCTCTCTTGTGCTTCCATCTTCGTTCCTTCGAATGTGAGCATGTACTCGTGGCGAATTCGCACTCTTGGGACCTAATAGAATCCTCTCTTGGGCTTCCATCTTCGTTCCTTCGAATGTGAGCATGTACTCGTGGCGAATTCGCACTCTTGGGGCCTAATAGAATGCTCTCTTGGGCTTCGATCTTCGTTCCTTCGAATGTGAGCATGTACTCGTGGCAAATTCGCACTCTTGGGGCCTAATAGAATGCTCTCTTGGGCTTCGATCTTCGTTCCTTCGAATGTGAGCATGTACTCGTGGCAAATTCGCACTCTTGGGGCCTAATAGAATGCTCTCTTGGGCTTCGATCTTCGTTCCTTCGAATGTGAGCATGTACTCGTGGCAAATTCGCACTCTTGGGGCCTAATAGAATGCTCTCTTGGGCTTCGATCTTCGTTCCTTCGAATGTGAGCATGTACTCGTGGCAAATTCGCACTCTTGGGGCCTAATAGAATGCTCTCTTGGGCTTCGATCTTCGTTCCTTCGAATGTGAGCATGTACTCGTGGCAAATTCGCACTCTTGGGGCCTAATAGAATGCTCTCTTGGGCTTCGATCTTCGTTCCTTCGAATGTGAGCATGTACTCGTGGCAAATTCGCACTCTTGGGGCCTAATAGAATGCTCTCTTGGGCTTCGATCTTCGTTCCTTCGAATGTGAGCATGTACTCGTGGCAAATTCGCACTCTTGGGGCCTAATAGAATGCTCTCTTGGGCTTCGATCTTCGTTCCTTCGAATGTGAGCATGTACTCGTGGCAAATTCGCACTCTTGGGGCCTAATAGAATGCTCTCTTGGGCTTCGATCTTCGTTCCTTCGAATGAGAGCATGTACTCGTGGCAAATTCGCACTCTTGGGGCGTAATAGAATGCTCTCTTGGGCTTCGATCTTCGTTCCTTCGAATGTGAGCATGTACTCGTGGCAAATTCGCACTCTTGGGGCCTAATAGAATGCTCTCTTGGGCTTCGATCTTCGTTCCTTCGAATGTGAGCATGTACTCGTGGCAAATTCGCACTCTTGGGGCCTAATAGAATGCTCTCTTGGGCTTCGATCTTCGTTCCTTCGAATGTGAGCATGTACTCGTGGCAAATTCGCACTCTTGGGGCGTAATAGAATGCTCTCTTGGGCTTCGATCTTCGTTCCTTCGAATGTGAGCATGTACTCGTGGCAAATTCGCACTCTTGGGGCCTAATAGAATGCTCTCTTGGGCTTCGATCTTCGTTCCTTCGAATGTGAGCATGTACTCGTGGCAAATTCGCACTCTTGGGGCCTAATAGAATGCTCTCTTGGGCTTCGATCTTCGTTCCTTCGAATGTGAGCATGTACTCGTGGCGAATTCGCACTCTTGGGGCCTAATAGAATGCTCTCTTGGGCTTCGATCTTCGTTCCTTCGAATGTGAGCATGTACTCGTGGCAAATTCGCACTCTTGGGACCTAATAGAATCCTCTCTTGGGCTTCCATCTTCGTTCCTTCGAATGTGAGCATGTACTCGTGGCAAATTCGCACTCTTGGGGCCTAATAGAATGCTCTCTTGGGCTTCGATCTTCGTTCCTTCGAATGTGAGCATGTACTCGTGGCAAATTCGCACTCTTGGGGCCTAATAGAATGCTCTCTTGGGCTTCGATCTTCGTTCCTTCGAATGTGAGCATGTACTCGTGGCAAATTCGCACTCTTGGGGCCTAATAGAATGCTATCTTGGGCTTCGATCCTCGTTCCTTCGAATGTGAGCATGTACTCGTGGCAAATTCGCACTCTTGGGGCGTAATAGAATGCTCTCTTGGGCTTCGATCTTCGTTCCTTCGAATGTGAGCATGTACTCGTGGCAAATTCGCACTCTTGGGGCGTAATAGAATGCTCTCTTGGGCTTCGATCTTCATTCCTTCTAATGTGAGCATATACTCGTGGCAAATTCACACTCTTGGGGTCTAATAGATTGCTCTCTTGGGCTTCGATCTTCGTTCCTTCGAATGTGAGCATGTACTCGTGGCAAATTCGCACTCTTGGGCGTAATTGATTGCTCTCTTGGGCTTCGATCTTCGTTCCTTTGAATGTGAGCATGTACTCGTGGCAAATTCGCACTCTTTGGGCGTAATAGAATGCGCTCTTGGGCTTCGATCTTCGTTCCTTCGAATGTGAGCATGTACTCGTTGCAAATTCGCACTCTTGGGGCGTAATAATATTCAAAAATCACTGTACTCGCACATCTTGGGGCATAATAGAATGCTCTCTTGGGCTTCACTATCTCGTTCTTCGAATGTGAGCATGTACTCGTGGCAAATTCGCATGGGGCCTAATAGAATGCTCTCTTGGGCTTCGATACCTCGTTCCTTGTAATGTTAGGGGGGTGCCCTAGGATCTATCTAGAGTACTATCAATCACCTAGAGGGGGGGTGAATAGGTGTATAAATAAAAATCACAAATCTCAATGCGATAAAGTAATGCGGAAAATAAAATCAGCACACCGAGATTTACGTGGGAAACTCCACCTTGGAGAAAAAACCCACGGGACCAACACGCGATAACAATCCACTAAGAATAAAAGATTACAAGGTGATTACCGACTCCACGGACTTAACCTCTCCTTTATCTTCTTTGGATCTCGCGCACACCACCGGGTTGTCCACGCCCCACGTTCGAATCCACGAACGCCACGCCTCGAATCCACGAGACGCCCAACTTCGAATCCACGAAGCCCTCAACACGTCGAATCCACGACGCCCACTCGAATCCACGAGCGCACTCCGTCCGGAGCAAGATCAACAAAAATTGATGATGATTTATTGCTTAGAATATCATGAAAAAACTGTGGGAATAATCTCTAAGCAATCCTCAAATTGATTCTAAAAGAATATTGGGCATTGGGGCACCATGAATCAATTTGAGAGAAGCTTGATGTAGAAGATGAGGAAAAACCGGTCACCTACAAGCTTCTAGGGTTTCTCAAAGATAATATGTGATTCCTTTTCACCCCTTTTAGAGACACCCCCACATCCTATTTATATGGTTTGGAGACAAAGAATTAGGTTAGGGTTGAAAAACTGGACAATCAGGAAATTTCGTCGGGTCGGGGTCCGGACCGCGGGTATGGGGTCCGGACCCGGACACTGCTTAGGCGTTTCATTGTCCGGACCCCAGCCATCAGGGTCCGGACCCGATCTGCCAGTCTGCTTTGCAGACCTACGGGTTACGGGTTCCGGACCTCAACTTCTGGGGGGTCCGGACCCGGACTGCGTGACTGCTTTGCAGACCTACGGGTTCCGGACCTCAACCTTAGGGTCCGGACCTCGGAAGTTGGAAAAAAATTTTTTTTTTTATTTTAAAACACTTTTTATCCATTCTAATGTCTTCCAAACACTTGTAAATGAATCTAAATCATCATCAAGATTATTTAAACTTACCAAGCATCGTGAATTCATACGTGGAGTCTTCGAGTCTTTGTTCTTCGTCTTTTCTTCTTCGAACCTTCAAGACTCCGACTCACTTCACGAAATATGCCAATATAAAATCCGTAACAATCTCCCCCTTTGGCAATTTCGTGACAAAAACACAAAAATACATAAAACACTCACGATGCTCATCTCTCTAAAAATGAAATTCATTGCCATCACCAAAACAATGAACTTCTCGCGTGAAAGATCCAAAGAAAAATACAATTACAATTTAGTAACTCCTAAAACAAACTCTATAACTTAGACAAACATGGAGTCTTGAAGTCTTGAGAGACCTGCAAAATATTTTCATTCTCCACGAACAAAGTTAGTAGAAAAAGTATCAAAATCGCTCCCCCTTTGTTCATGCACTCTCTCCCCCTATGTTTATGCGTCTAAGTTATCATTCTAAGTTATCATTACCATTACCTTTCCTCTCTCCCCCTTTTTGTCAAAAATTGCCAAAAGAGAAACACCAAAAATAGAGAGAAGTTCGAGAGAAATCAATCAAAATACAAGTTTAAAGCTTTTTCAATTTTGAAAAACAACTTGTGATAAAAATTTCAAGCAATGTTAGTGCATGAGAAATATAAATTCACATTGACTTCTTTCAATCCCTATTAATTTCATAAGAATTAAGAACTTTACTACACACTCATCATAATGTAGACAAAATATTATCCGATTTCTTAATTCATATAAACTTCAAAAACAAGTCATCAATGATAATCTAAAGGCTCAAAAACTATCAAGATGTAAACGAATTATGAAGATGACTTAAGTGATTCATCAAAGAGACAGAAAATTTGTCGCACAAACATTCAAATTTGAGATAAAACAAATAGCACAAGGGGTGGCTCTTTGAGCATCTTTCATGTATGTGGACCACCTTATAACTCCGAAAAATAAAAATTGTGACATTTTTCCTTTTGCATGCTTTTGCACTTATATATATATTTTTTTTTCGGATATGCAATTCAATTCTCATGTGGTAGCTTCACACACTAACCGGACGACCGGGGTGGTAGCTCTTTCCTCCATGTGGTGGTAGTTTTCACACTCCTTTTAAGGATGTAACTCTTTCCACATCTTTCAAAGCATATGAGCATTTTATAATAATAATTCCCCCTCGCTTATGCAATCTCTTATTTGAAAGAACATGTGACAAATTTTAGTCCATAAGAGAATGACTATTCATCAAATTCAACACACACAACCGAGATAGGTTAAGCTCCTAGAGATTACACATGATTGCCTAAATTTGATGAATATAAGTATTAAGAATTCTCATAATAGATTACCTTCAAATATAATGAAAATAAAGTAAAACCGATAATTATTATGAAATTCATTAAGAGTGAATGAAAGTGAACTTATTGATATTCAATGCACTATTTAATGTTCTAATCATTCAAAGAATCCCAAAAAAATTGTAACAATGAAAGCACCAAAAACGTGTAATGCAATGAACAAAAGATATGCAATAAAAACCGATCAAAGCATTACTCTAAAGAAAACAAATTAAGGTTTAAGACAAGGAAAAATATCACCTTTCCGAACCCAAACTTGTCGGATTGTTGGTTGCCTTGGTTTGTTGACGTTGGGCACGGTTTGTTTTGACTTTTGATCAACCGTGGGTCTCACCATCGCATTCCGCTTTGGAGTATTTAAGTGTTGTGGCTTTGACTTTCGGTTGACCTCGGGTACTCGACCTTTTGGATGTTGCTTTTGAAACCGAGGAGGTTGTCGAGTGGTGGAAGATGCCGATAGATGCTTAGAAGATGCCACTTGAGTTTTTTTTTTTATGGCATGTCTTCTTGATATGTCCTTTCTTTCCGCATCTATGACATATTTTATCCTTCAATTTCGTTGAGACTATATGTGCTGAATTTTTAACCTTCTCAACATGTTTTCGCTCATATCCAAGTCCAAGTTTACTTGTTTGACCCAATCCGAGCATACTATCAAGCTTTTTTTTTCGATCCGGAGGAGAATTTTAGTATGTCGGACTTGAGTTCATGGACTTGTTTAGTCAAGACTTGATTAGAAGTATGAATTTCCTTGACATGATGTTCTAGAAAACCAATCTTCTCTTGATGTGATTTAATCGTCGTCTCCGATTGGTCTAGATTCTCTTGGAGGATTTTGTTGTTCTTCAATATCGACTCCCTTTCCTCCTCAAGAGCTTTAGTTGTGGTCTTCAACATTTTATTTTCATTCTCAAGTTCCAATAGATGGTTCCTCAACTTCTTATTGTACTTAGCCATCTTCTTCGATTCCTTAAGAAGTTGTTGATACGCCACTAAAAGATTTTCCTCATCCGACTCCTCTCGCTCTCATCAAATAGAGATGGCCGACTAATATTACTATCTTCTTCACCCATAATGAAAGATAAAGCCTAGAACCCGCTCTGATACCAATTGTAAGTTAGGGGGGGGGTGCCCTAGGATCTATCTAGATACTATCAATCACCTAGAGAGGGGGGTGAATAGGTGTATAACAAAAATCACAAATCTCAATGCGATAAAGTAATGCGGAAAATAAAATCAGCACACCGAGATTTACGTGGGAAACTCCACCTTGGAGAAAAAACCCACGGGACCAACACGCGATAACAATCCACTAAGAATAAAAGATTACAAGGTGATTACCGACTCCACGGACTTAACCTCTCCTTTATCTTCTTTGGATCTCGCGCACACCACCGGGTTGTCCACGCCCCACGTTCGAATCCACGAACGCCACGCCTCGAATCCACGAGACGCCCAACTTCGAATCCACGAAGCCCTCAACACGTCGAATCCACGACGCCCACTCGAATCCACGAGCGCACTCCGTCCGGAGCAAGATCAACAAAATTGATGATGATTTATTGCTTAGAATATCATGAAAAAACTGTGGGAATAATCTCTAAGCAATCCTCAAATTGATTCTAAAAGAATATTGGGCATTGGGGCACCATGAATCAATTTGAGAGAAGCTTGATGTAGAAGATGAGGAAAACCGGTCACCTACAAGCTTCTAGGGTTTCTCAAAGATAATATGTGATTCACTACTTTTTGAGACACCCCCACATCCTATTTATATGGTTTGGAGACAAAGAATTAGGTTAGGGTTGAAAAACTGGACAATCAGGAAATTTCGTCGGGTCGGGGTCCGGACCGCGGGTATGGGGTCCGGACCCGGACACTGCTTAGGCGTTTCATTGTCCGGACCCCAGCCATCAGGGTCCGGACCCGATCTGCCAGTCTGCTTTGCAGACCTACGGGTTCCGGACCTCAACTTCTGGGGTCCGGACCCGGACTGCGTGACTGCTTTGCAGACCTACGGGTTCCGGACCTCAACCTTAGGGTCCGGACCTCGGAAGTTGGAAAACTTATTTTTTTTTATTTTAAAACACTTTTTATCCATTCTAATGTCTTCCAAACACTTGTAAATGAATCTAAATCATCATCAAGATTATTTAAACTTACCAAGCATCGTGAATTCATACGTGGAGTCTTCGAGTCTTTGTTCTTCGTCTTTTCTTCTTCGAACCTTCAAGACTCCGACTCACTTCACGAAATATGCCAATATAAAATCCGTAACAAAATGTCCGGGGATCCACTCTACCCGACGGTCTCCTTTCCGCGATCAGTATGCACGACAGGGGAAGAAGACCCTGAAAAAGATGTCACCAAAGGGTGTGAGAACTACTATCAATCAAGTAGTCCTCAGTGGGTACCGCCACCAGCCTCAGCTTGGGCTTCACTAAGTTCCTCAATCTCAAGAGATATGAATAGAGCAATAAAAGACTCTTGGGGGAGATATACTACCACTACTATGGGCACAAAGCTCAACTTCGAATATGAATACTACTCGTGGCTGAATTCGCACTCAAATGAATGCTCTCTTGGATCCTATCATACTTCAATGAGCAATACTCTGCGAATTCAGCTAGTACAGGAACTCCATCTGTACCTAGCTCTCGCCATACAATTCCTCGAATGTCATAGCATGATACCGTGGCAAATTCGCAACTCTTAGGGGCGCTAATACAATAGGGGCCCAACTAGGACAGGAACACCATCGAATGTGACTAAATGTACTCGTGGCAAATTCGCCTCTCTTACGGGCCGTAATAGAATGCTCTCTTGGGCTTCGAACGTTCCTTCGAATGTGAGCATGTACTAAACCGTGGTAAATTCAAGCACTCTTGGGGCAGATAATAGAATGCTCTCTTGGGCTTCGATCCTCGTTCCTTCGAATGGAGCATGTGCCCTTCGTGGCAAATTCGCACTCTTGGGGCCCAATCCAAGAATGCCTCTTGGCACTTCATCCTCGATAATCTTCGAATGTGAGCAATGTGCTCTCACAAAGATTCCCACTGCCCTTGGGGCGTAATAGAATGCTCTCTTGGGCTCACAATCATCTCGTACTCTACCACATGGAGGATGTACTCGTGGCACGAGCCACGCACTCTTGATCACCTACAACATGCACAACAACTGGTACAAGGAATCCAACAGAATAGTGTGTAGGTCCAATCATGCAACAATATCGACTCTTGCATGCTAATAGAATGCTCTCTATCATTTCGATCCACATCTCCTTCGAACATGAGCATGTACTCTATAGCAGAATCTCAACGCACTCTTGGGGCTCTAATAGAATGGTCTCTTGGGCTTCGATCCTCGTTCCTTCAAATGTGAGCATGTACTCGTGGCAAATTCGCACTCTTGGGGCTTAATAGAATGCTCTCTCTCTTGGGCTTCGATATTATCGTTCCTTGAATGTGAGCATGTACTCGTGGCAAATTCGCACTCTTGGGGCGTAATAGAATGCTCTCTCAAATGCTCGATCCTCGTTCCTTCGAATGGGAGCATGTACTCGTGGCAAATTCGCACTCTTGGGGCGTAATAGAATGCTCTCTTGGGCTTCGATCCTCGTTCCTTCGAATGTGAGCAAAGAGTGCGTAATAGAATGCTCTCTTGGGCTTCGAATCTCGTTCCTTCGAATGGGAGCATGTACACGTGGCAAATTCGCACTCTTGGGGCGTAATAGAATCCTCTCTTGGGCTTCGATCCTCGTTCCTTCGAATGTGAGCATGTACTCGTGGCGTATTCGCACTCTTGGGGCGTAATAGAATGCTCTCTTGGGCTTCGATCCTCGTTCCTTCGAATGTGAGCATGTACTCGTGGCAAATTCGCACTCTTGGGGCGTAATAGAATGCTCTCTTGGGCTTCGATCCTCGTTCCTTCGAATGTGAGCATGTACTCGTGGCGAATTCGCACTCTTGGGGTGTAATAGAATGCTCTCTTGGGCTTCGATCCTCGTTCCTTCGAATGTGAGCATGTACTCGTGGCAAATTCGCACTCTTGGGGCGTAATAGAATGCTCTCTTGGGCTTCGATCCTCGTTCCTTCGAATGTGAGCATGTACTGTACTCGTGGCAAATTCGCACTCTTGGGGCGTAATAGAATGCTCTCTTGGGCTTCGATCCTCGTTCCTTCGAATGTGAGCATGTACTCGTGGCAAATTCGCACTCTTGGGCCGTAATAGAATGCTCTCTTGGGCTTCGATCCTCGTTCCTTCGAATGTGAGCATGTACTCGTGGCAAATTCGCACTCTTGGGGCGTAATAGAATGCTCTCTTGGGCTTCGATCCTCGTTCCTTCGAATGTGAGCATGTACTCGTGGCAAATTCGCACTCTTGGGGCGTAATAGAATGCTCTCTTGGGCTTCGATCCTCGTTCCTTCGAATGTGAGCATGTACTCGTGGCAAATTCGCACTCTTGGGGCGTAATAGAATGCTCTCTTGGGCTTCGATCCTCGTTCCTTCGAATGTGAGCATGTACTCGTGGCAAATTCGCACTCTTGGGCCTAATAGAATGCTCTCTTGGGCTTCGATCCTCGTTCCTTCGAATGTGAGCATGTACTCGTGGCAAATTCGCACTCTTGGGGCCTAATAGAATGCTCTCTTGGGCTTCGATCCTCGTTCCTTCGAATGTGAGCATGTACTCGTGGCGAATTCGCACTCTTGGGGGCGTAATAGAATGCTCTCTTGGGCTTCGATCCTCGTTCCTTCGAATGTGAGCATGTACTCGTGGCTAATTCGCACTCTTGGGGCGTAATAGAATGCTCTCTTGGGCTTCGATCCTCGTTCCTTCGAATGTGAGCATGTACTCGTGGCAAATTCGCACTCTTGGGGCGTAATAGAATGCTCTCTTGGGCTTCGATCCTCGTTCCTTCGAATGTGAGCATGTACTCGTGGCAAATTCGCACTCTTGGGGCGTAATAGAATGCTCTCTTGGGCTTCGATCCTCGTTCCTTCGAATGTGAGCATGTACTCGTGGCGAATTCGCACTCTTGGGGCCTAATAGAATGCTCTCTTGGGCTTCGATCCTCGTTCCTTCGAATGTGAGCATGTACTCGTGGCGAATTCGCACTCTTGGGGCGTAATAGAATGCTCTCTTGGGCTTCGATCCTCGTTCCTTCGAATGTGAGCATGTACTCGTGGCAAATTCGCACTCTTGGGGCGTAATAGAATGCTCTCTTGGGCTTCGATCCTCGTTCCTTCGAATGTGAGCATGTACTCGTGGCGAATTCGCACTCTTGGGGCCTAATAGAATGCTCTCTTGGGCTTCGATCCTCGTTCCTTCGAATGTGAGCATGTACTCGTGGCGAATTCGCACTCTTGGGGCCTAATAGAATGCTCTCTTGGGCTTCGATCCTCGTTCCTTCGAATGTGAGCATGTACTCGTGGCGAATTCGCACTCTAATAGAATGCTCTCTTGGGCTTCGATCCTCGTTCCTTCGAATGTGAGCATGTACTCGTGGCGAATTCGCACTCTTGGGGCGTAATAGAATGCTCTCTTGGGCTTCGATCCTCGTTCCTTCGAATGTGAGCATGTACTCGTGGCGAATTCGCACTCTTGGGGCGTAATAGAATGCTCTCTTGGGCTTCGATCCTCGTTCCTTCGAATGTGAGCATGTACTCGTGGCAAATTCGCACTCTTGGGGCGTAATAGAATGCTCTCTTGGGCTTCGATCCTCGTTCCTTCGAATGTGAGCATGTACTCGTGGCAAATTCGCACTCTTGGGGCGTAATAGAATGCTCTCTTGGGCTTCGATCCTCGTTCCTTCGAATGTGAGCATGTACTCGTGGCGAATTCGCACTCTTGGGGCGTAATAGAATGCTCTCTTGGGCTTCGATCCTCGTTCCTTCGAATGTGAGCATGTACTCGTGGCGAATTCGCACTCTTGGGGCGTAATAGAATGCTCTCTTGGGCTTCGATCCTCGTTCCTTCGAATGTGAGCATGTACTCGTGGCAAATTCGCACTCTTGGGGCGTAATAGAATGCTCTCTTGGGCTTCGATCCTCGTTCCTTCGAATGTGAGCATGTACTCGTGGCGAATTCGCACTCTTGGGGCGTAATAGAATGCTCTCTCTTTTGGGCTTCATCCTCGATTCGTTCCTTCGAATGTGAGCATGTACTCGTGGCAAATTCGCACTCTTGGGGCGTAATAGAATGCTCTCTTGGGCTTTCATCCTCGTTCCTTCGAATGTGAGCATGTACTCGTGGCAAATTCGCACTCTTGGGGCGTAATAGAATGCTCTCTTGGGCTTCGATCCTCGTTCCTTCGAATGTGAGCATGTACTCGTGGCAAATTCGCACTCTTGGGGCGTAATAGAATGCTCTCTTGGGCTTCGATCCTCGTTCCTTCGAATGTGAGCATGTACTCGTGGCGAATTCGCACTCTTGGGGCGTAATAGAATGCTCTCTTGGGCTTCGATCCTCGTTCCTTCGAATGTGAGCATGTACTCGTGGCGAATTCGCACTCTTGGGGCGTAATAGAATGCTCTCTTGGGCTTCGATCCTCGTTCCTTCGAATGTGAGCATGTACTCGTGGCAAATTCGCACTCTTGGGGCGTAATAGAATGCTCTCTTGGGCTTCGATCCTCGTTCCTTCGAATGTGAGCATGTACTCGTGGCAAATTCGCACTCTTGGGGCCTAATAGAATGCTCTCTTGGGCTTCGATCCTCGTTCCTTCGAATGTGAGCATGTAGTCGTGGCAAATTCGCACTCTTGGGGCGTAATAGAATGCTCTCTTGGGCTTCGATCCTCGTTCCTTCGAATGTGAGCATGTACTCGTGGCGAATTCGCACTCTTGGGGCGTAATAGAATGCTCTCTTGGGCTTCGATCTTCGTTCCTTCGAATGTGAGCATGTACTCGTGGCGAATTCGCACTCTTGGGGCGTAATAGAATGCTCTCTTGGGCTTCGATCCTCGTTCCTTCGAATGTGAGCATGTACTCGTGGCAAATTCGCACTCTTGGGGCGTAATAGAATGCTCTCTTGGGCTTCGATCCTCGTTCCTTCGAATGTGAGCATGTACTCGTGGCGAATTCGCACTCTTGGGGCGTAATAGAATGCTCTCTTGGGCTTCGATCCTCGTTCCTTCGAATGTGAGCATGTACTCGTGGCGAATTCGCACTCTTGGGGCGTAATAGAATGCTCTCTTGGGCTTCGATCCTCGTTCCTTCGAATGTGAGCATGTACTCGTGGCAAATTCGCACTCTTGGGGCGTAATAGAATGCTCTCTTGGGCTTCGATCCATGTTCCTTCGAATGTGAGCATGTACTCGTGGCGAATTCGCACTCTTGGGGCGTAATAGAATGCTCTCTTGGGCTTCGATCCTCGTTCCTTCGAATGTGAGCATGTACTCGTGGCGAATTCGCACTCTTGGGGCGTAATAGAATGCTCTCTTGGGCTTCGATCCTCGTTCCTTCGAATGTGAGCATGTACTCGTGGCGAATTCGCACTCTTGGGGCGTAATAGAATGCTCTCTTGGGCTTCGATCCTCGTTCCTTCGAATGTGAGCATGTACTCGTGGCGAATTCGCACTCTTGGGGCGTAATAGAATGCTCTCTCTTGGGCTTCGATCCTCGTTCCTTCGAATGTGAGCATGTACTCGTGGCGAACTCGCACTCTTGGGGCGTAATAGAATGCTCTCTTGGGCTTCGATCCTCGTTCCTTCGAATGTGAGCATGTACTCGTGGCGAATTCGCACTTTTGGGGCGTAATAGAATGCTCTCTTGGGCTTCGATCCTCGTTCCTTCGAATGTGAGCATGTACTCGTGGCGAATTCGCACTCTTGGGGCGTAATAGAATGCTCTCTTGGGCTTCGATCCTCGTTCCTTCGAATGTGAGCATGTACTCGTGGCAAATTCGCACTCTTGGGGCGTAATAGAATGCTCTCTTGGGCTTCGATCCTCGTTCCTTCGAATGTGAGCATGTACTCGTGGCAAATTCGCACTCTTGGGGCGTAATAGAATGCTCTCTTGGGCTTCGATCCTCGTTCCTTCGAATGTGAGCATGTACTCGTGGCAAATTCGCACTCTTGGGGCGTAATAGAATGCTCTCTTGGGCTTCGATCCTCGTTCCTTTCGAATGTGAGCATGTACTCGTGGCAAATTCGCACTCTTGGGGCGTAATAGAATGCTCTCTTGGGCTTCGATCCTCGTTCCTTCGAATGTGAGCATGTACTCGTGGCAAATTCGCACTCTTGGGGCGTAATAGAATGCTCTCTTGGGCTTCGATCCTCGTTCCTTCGAATGTGAGCATGTACTCGTGGCAAATTCGCACTCTTGGGCGTAATAGAATGCTCTCTTGGGCTTCGATCCTCGTTCCTTCGAATGTGAGCATGTACTCGTGGCAAATTCGCACTCTTGGGGCGTAATAGAATGCTCTCTTGGGCTTCGATCCTCGTTCCTTCGAATGTGAGCATGTACTCGTGGCAAATTCGCACTCTTGGGGCGTAATAGAATGCTCTCTTGGGCTTCGATCCTCGTTCCTTCGAATGTGAGCATGTACTCGTGGCAAATTCGCACTCTTGGGGCGTAATAGAATGCTCTCTTGGGCTTCGATCCTCGTTCCTTCGAATGTGAGCATGTACTCGTGGCGAATTCGCACTCTTGGGGCTTAATAGAATGCTCTCTTGGGCTTCGATCCTCGTTCCTTCGAATGTGAGCATGTACTCGTGGCGAATTCGCACTCTTGGGGCGTAATAGAATGCTCTCTTGGGCTTCGATCCTCGTTCCTTCCTTCGAATGTGAGCATGTACTCGTGGCAAATTCGCACTCTTGGGGCGTAATAGAATGCTCTCTTGGGCTTCGATCCTCGTTCCTTCGAATGTGAGCATGTACTCGTGGCAAATTCGCACTCTTGGGGCGTAATAGAATGCTCTCTTGGGCTTCGATCCTCGTTCCTTCGAATGTGAGCATGTACTCGTGGCGAATTCGCACTCTTGGGGCGTAATAGAATGCTCTCTTGGGCTTCGATCCTCGTTCCTTCGAATGTGAGCATGTACTCGTGGCGAATTCGCACTCTTGGGGCGTAATAGAATGCTCTCTTGGGCTTCGATCCTCGTTCCTTCGAATGTGAGCATGTACTCGTGGCGAATTCGCACTCTTGGGGCGTAATAGAATGCTCTCTTGGGCTTCGATCCTCGTTCCTTCGAATGTGAGCATGTACTCGTGGCAAATTCGCACTCTTGGGGCGTAATAGAATGCTCTCTTGGGCTTCGATCCTCGTTCCTTCGAATGTGAGCATGTACTCGTGGCGAATTCGCACTCTTGGGGCGTAATAGAATGCTCTCTTGGGCTTCGATCCTCGTTCCTTCGAATGTGAGCATGTACTCGTGGCAAATTCGCACTCTTGGGGCGTAATAGAATGCTCTCTTGGGCTTCGATCCTCGTTCCTTCGAATGTGAGCATGTACTCGTGGCAAATTCGCACTCTTGGGGCGTAATAGAATGCTCTCTTGGGCTTCGATCCTCGTTCCGTTCCTTCGAATGTGAGCATGTACTCGTGGCAAATTCGCACTCTTGGGGCGTAATAGAATGCTCTCTTGGGCTTCGATCCTCGTTCCTTCGAATGTGAGCATGTACTCGTGGCGAATTCGCACTCTTGGGGCTAATAGAATGCTCTCTTGGGCTTCGATCCTCGTTCCTTCGAATGTGAGCATGTACTCGTGGCGAATTCGCACTCTTGGGGCGTAATAGAATGCTCTCTTGGGCTTCGATCCTCGTTCCTTCGAATGTGAGCATGTACTCGTGGCGAATTCGCACTCTTGGGGCTAATAGAATGCTCTCTTGGGCTTCGATCCTCGTTCCTTCGAATGTGAGCATGTACTCGTGGCGAATTCGCACTCTTGGGGCGTAATAGAATGCTCTCTTGGGCTTCGATCCTCGTTCCTTCGAATGTGAGCATGTACTCGTGGCAAATTCGCACTCTTGGGGCGTAATAGAATGCTCTCTTGGGCTTCGATCCTCGTTCCTTCGAATGTGAGCATGTACTCGTGGCAAATTCGCACTCTTGGGGCGTAATAGAATGCTCTCTTGGGCTTCGATCCTCGTTCCTTCGAATGTGAGCATGTACTCGTGGCGAATTCGCACTCTTGGGGCGTAATAGAATGCTCTCTTGGGCTTCGATCCTCGTTCCTTCGAATGTGAGCATGTACTCGTGGCGAATTCGCACTCTTGGGGCGTAATAGAATGCTCTCTTGGGCTTCGATCCTCGTTCCTTCGAATGTGAGCATGTACTCGTGGCAAATTCGCACTCTTGGGGCGTAATAGAATGCTCTCTTGGGCTTCGATCCTCGTTCCTTCGAATGTGAGCATGTACTCGTGGCAAATTCGCACTCTTGGGGCGTAATAGAATGCTCTCTTGGGCTTCGATCCTCGTTCCTTCGAATGTGAGCATGTACTCGTGGCAAATTCGCACTCTTGGGGCGTAATAGAATGCTCTCTTGGGCTTCGATCCTCGTTCCTTCGAATGTGAGCATGTACTCGTGGCGAATTCGCACTCTTGGGGCGTAATAGAATGCTCTCTTGGGCTTCGATCCTCGTTCCTTCGAATGTGAGCATGTACTCGTGGCAAATTCGCACTCTTGGGGCGTAATAGAATGCTCTCTTGGGCTTCGATCCTCGTTCCTTCGAATGTGAGCATGTACTCGTGGCAAATTCGCACTCTTGGGGCGTAATAGAATGCTCTCTTGGGCTTCGATCCTCGTTCCTTCGAATGTGAGCATGTACTCGTGGCGAATTCGCACTCTTGGGGCGTAATAGAATGCTCTCTTGGGCTTCGATCCTCGTTCCTTCGAATGTGAGCATGTACTCGTGGCAAATTCGCACTCTTGGGGCGTAATAGAATGCTCTCTTGGGCTTCGATCCTCGTTCCTTCGAATGTGAGCATGTACTCGTGGCGAATTCGCACTCTTGGGGCGTAATAGAATGCTCTCTTGGGCTTCGATCCTCGTTCCTTCGAATGTGAGCATGTACTCGTGGCGAATTCGCACTCTTGGGGCGTAATAGAATGCTCTCTTGGGCTTCGATCCTCGTTCCTTCGAATGTGAGCATGTACTTGTGTGGCAAATTCGCACTCTTGGGGCGTAATAGAATGCTCTCTTGGGCTTCGATCCTCGTTCCTTCGAATGTGAGCATGTACTCGTGGCAAATTCGCACTCTTGGGGCGTAATAGAATGCTCTCTTGGGCTTCGATCCTCGTTCCTTCGAATGTGAGCATGTACTCGTGGCGAATTCGCACTCTTGGGGCGTAATAGAATGCTCTCTTGGGCTTCGATCCTCGTTCCTTCGAATGTGAGCATGTACTCGTGGCGAATTCGCACTCTTGGGGCGTAATAGAATGCTCTCTTGGGCTTCGATCCTCGTTCCTTCGAATGTGAGCATGTACTCGTGGCGAATTCGCACTCTTGGGGCGTAATAGAATGCTCTCTTGGGCTTCGATCCTCGTTCCTTCGAATGTGAGCATGTACTCGTGGCGAATTCGCACTCTTGGGGCTTAATAGAATGCTCTCTTGGGCTTCGATCCACGTTCCTTCGAATGTGAGCATGTAGTCGTGGCAAATTCGCACTCTTGGGGCGTAATAGAATGCTCTCTTGGGCTTCGATCCTCGTTCCTTCGAATGTGAGCATGTACTCGTGGCGAATTCGCACTCTTGGGGCGTAATAGAATGCTCTCTTGGGCTTCGATCCTCGTTCCTTCGAATGTGAGCATGTACTCGTGGCGAATTCGCACTCTTGGGGCGTAATAGAATGCTCTCTTGGGCTTCGATCCTCGTTCCTTCGAATGTGAGCATGTACTCGTGGCAAATTCGCACTCTTGGGCCGTAATAGAATGCTCTCTTGGGCTTCGATCCTCGTTCCTTCGAATGTGAGCATGTACTCGTGGCGAATTCGCACTCTCGGGGCGTAATAGAATGCTCTCTTGGGCTTCGATCCTCGTTCCTTCGAATGTGAGCATGTACTCGTGGCGAATTCGCACTCTTGGGGCGTAATAGAATGCTCTCTTGGGCTTCGATCCTCGTTCCTTCGAATGTGAGCATGTACTCGTGGCGAATTCGCACTCTTGGGGGCGTAATAGAATGCTCTCTTGGGCTTCGATCCTCGTTCCTTCGAATGTGAGCATGTACTCGTGGCGAATTCGCACTCTTGGGGCGTAATAGAATGCTCTCTTGGGCTTCGATCCTCGTTCCTTCGAATGTGAGCATGTACTCGTGGCAAATTCGCACTCTTGGGGCCTAAAAGAATGCTCTCTTGGGCTTCGATCCACATTCCTTCAAATGTGAGCATGTACTCGTGGCGAATTTGCACTCTTGGGGCGTAATAGAATGCTCTCTTGGGCTTCGATCCTCGTTCCTTCGAATGTGAGCATGTACTCGTGGCAAATTCGCACTCTTGGGGCGTAATAGAATGCTCTCTTGGGCTTCGATCCTCGTTCCTTCGAATGTGAGCATGTACTCGTGGCGAATTCGCACTCTTGGGGCGTAATAGAATGCTCTCTTGGGCTTCGATCCTCGTTCCTTCGAATGTGAGCATGTACTCGTGGCATGGCAAATTCGCACTCTTGGGGCGTAATAGAATGCTCTCTTGGGCTTCGATCCTCGTTCCTTCGAATGTGAGCATGTACTCGTGGCAAATTCGCACTCTTGGGGCGTAATAGAATGCTCTCTTGGGCTTCGATCCTCGTTCCTTCGAATGTGAGCATGTACTCGTGGCGAATTCGCACTCTTGGGGCGTAATAGAATGCTCTCTTGGGCTTCGATCCTCGTTCCTTCGAATGTGAGCATGTACTCGTGGCAAATTCGCACTCTTGGGGCGTAATAGAATGCTCTCTTGGGCTTCGATCCTCGTTCCTGTTCCTTCGAATGTGAGCATGTACTCGTGGCAAATTCGCACTCTTGGGGCGTAATAGAATGCTCTCTTGGGCTTCGATCCTCGTTCCTTCGAATGTGAGCATGTACTCGTGGCGCAAATTCGCACTCTTGGGGCGTAATAGAATGCTCTCTTGGGCTTCGATCCTCGTTCCTTCGAATGTGAGCATGTACTCGTGGCAAATTCGCACTCTTGGGGCGTAATAGAATGCTCTCTTGGGCTTCGATCCTCGTTCCTTCGAATGTGAGCATGTACTCGTGGCGAATTCGCACTCTTGGGGCGTAATAGAATGCTCTCTTGGGGCTTCGATCCTCGTTCCTTCGAATGTGAGCATGTACTCGTGGCGAATTCGCACTCTTGGGGCGTAATAGAATGCTCTCTTGGGCTTCGATCCTCGTTCCTTCGAATGTGAGCATGTACTCGTGGCGAATTCGCACTCTTGGGGCGTAATAGAATGCTCTCTTGGGCTTCGATCCTTGTTCCTTCGAATGTGAGCATGTACTCGTGGCAAATTCGCACTCTTGGGGCGTAATAGAATGCTCTCTTGGGCTTCGATCCTCGTTCCTTCGAATGTGAGCATGTACTCGTGGCGAATTCGCACTCTTGGGCCGTAATAGAATGCTCCCTTGGGCTTCGATCCTCGTTCCTTCGAACGTGAGCATGTACTCGTGGCGAATTCGCACTCTTGGGGCGTAATAGAATGCTCCCTTGGGCTTCGATCCTCGTTCCTTCGAATGTGAGCATGTACTCGTGGCGAATTCGCACTCTTGGGGCGTAATAGAATGCTCTCTTGGGCTTCGATCCTCGTTCCTTCGAATGTGAGCATGTACTCGTGGCGAATTCGCACTCTTGGGGCGTAATAGAATGCTCTCTTGGGCTTCGATCCTCGTTCCTTCGAATGTGAGCATGTACTCGTGGCAAATTCGCACTCTTGGGGCGTAATAGAATGCTCTCTTGGGCTTCGATCCTCGTTCCTTCGAATGTGAGCATGTACTCGTGGCGAATTCGCACTCTTGGGGCGTAATAGAATGCTCTCTTGGGCTTCGATCCTCGTTCCTTCGAATGTGAGCATGTACTCGTGGCAAATTCGCACTCTTGGGGCGTAATAGAATGCTCTCATGGGCTTCGATCCTCGTTCCTTCGAATGTGAGCATGTACTCGTGGCGAATTCGCACTCTTGGGGCGTAATAGAATGCTCTCTTGGGCTTCGATCCTCGTTCCTTCGAATGTGAGCATGTACTCGTGGCGAATTCGCACTCTTGGGGCGTAATAGAATGCTCTCTTGGGCTTCGATCCTCGTTCCTTCGAATGTGAGCATGTACTCGTGGCGAATTCGCACTCTTGGGGCTTAATAGAATGCTCTCTTGGGCTTCGATCCTCGTTCCTTCGAATGTGAGCATGTACTCGTGGCGAATTCGCACTCTTGGGGCGTAATAGAATGCTCTCTTGGGCTTCGATCCTCGTTCCTTCGAATGTGAGCATGTACTCGTGGCGAATTCGCACTCTTGGGGCGTAATAGAATGCTCTCTTGGGCTTCGATCCTCGTTCCTTCGAATGTGAGCATGTACTCGTGGCGAATTCGCACTCTTGGGGCTTAATAGAATGCTCTCTTAAGGATTCGATCCTCGTTCCTTCGAATGTGAGCATGTACTCGTGGCGAATTCGCACTCTTGGGGCGTAATAGAATGCTCTCTTGGGCTTCGATCCTCGTTCCTTCGAATGTGAGCATGTACTCGTGGCGAATTCGCACTCTTGGGGCGTAATAGAATGCTCTCTTGGGCTTCGATCCTCGTTCCTTCGAATGTGAGCATGTACTCGTGGCGAATTCGCACTCTTGGGGCGTAATAGAATGCTCTCTTGGGCTTCGATCCTCGTTCCTTCGAATGTGAGCATGTACTCGTGGCGAATTCGCACTCTTGGGCCGTAATAGAATGCTCTCTTGGGCTTCGATCCTCGTTCCTTCGAATGTGAGCATGTACTCGTGGCAAATTCGCACTCT
This sequence comes from Puya raimondii, assembly GCA_016920855.1. Taxonomy (NCBI): domain Eukaryota; kingdom Viridiplantae; phylum Streptophyta; class Magnoliopsida; order Poales; family Bromeliaceae; genus Puya; species Puya raimondii. The sequence continues at coordinate 19,999 of JABWPP010000031.1, forward strand.
TGGGGCGTAATAGAATGCTCTCTTGGGCTTCGATCCTCGTTCCTTCGAATGTGAGCATGTACTCGTGGCAAATTCGCACTCTTGGGGCGTAATAGAATGCTCTCTTGGGCTTCGATCCTCGTTCCTTCGAATGTGAGCATGTACTCGTGGCAAATTCGCACTCTTGGGGCGTAATAGAATGCTCTCTTGGGCTTCGATCCTCGTTCCTTCGAATGTGAGCATGTACTCGTGGCAAATTCGCACTCTTGGGGCGTAATAGAATGCTCTCTTGGGCTTCGATCCTCGTTCCTTCGAATGTGAGCATGTACTCGTGGCAAATTCGCACTCTTCGGGGGTAATAGAATGCTCTCTTGGGCTTCGATCCTCGTTCCTTCGAATGTGAGCATGTACTCGTGGCGAATTCGCACTCTTCGGGCGTAATAGAATGCTCTCTTGGGCTTCGATCCTCGTTCCTTCGAATGTGAGCATGTACTCGTGGCAAATTCGCACTCTTGGGCCGTAATAGAATGCTCTCTTGGGCTTCGATCCTCGTTCCTTCGAATGTGAGCATGTACTCGTGGCAAATTCGCACTCTTGGGGCGTAATAGAATGCTCTCTTGGGCTTCGATCCTCGTTCCTTCGAATGTGAGCATGTACTCGTGGCAAATTCGCACTCTTGGGGCGTATTAGAATGCTCTCTTGGGCTTCGATCCTCGTTCCTTCGAATGTGAGCATGTACTCGTGGCGAATTCGCACTCTTGGGCCGTAATAGAATGCTCTCTTGGGCTTCGATCCTCGTTCCTTCGAATGTGAGCATGTACTCGTGGCAAATTCGCACTCTTGGGGCCTAATAGAATTCTCTCTTGGGCTTCGATCTTCGTTCCTTCGAATGTGAGCATGTACTCGTGGCAAATTCGCACTCTTGGGGCCTAATAGAATGCTCTCTTGGGCTTCGATCTTCGTTCCTTTGAATGTGAGCATGTACTCGTGGCAAATTCGCACTCTTGGGGGCTAATAGAATGCTCTCTTGGGCTTCGATCTTCGTTCCTTCGAATGTGAGCATGTACTCGTGGCAAATTCGCACTCTTGGGCCGTAATAGAATGCTCTCTTGGGCTTCGATCCTCGTTCCTTCGAATGTGAGCATGTACTCGTGGCAAATTCGCACTCTTGGGGCCTAATAGAATGCTCTCTTGGGGCTTTGATCCTCGTTCCTTCGAATGTGAGCATGTACTCGTGGCAAATTCGCATTCTTGGGGCGTATTAGAATGCTCCCTTGGGCTTCCATCCTCGTTCCTTCGAATGTGAGCATGTACACTCGAGTGGGACAAATTCGCACTCTTGGGGCATAATAGAATGCTCTCTTTGGGCT
>JABWPP010000007.1:0-34570 GCA_016920855.1 Puya raimondii
TGAGGAAAATCTCGTAGTGGCGTATCAACAACTTTTTAAGCAATCAAAGAAGATGGCTAAGTACAATAAGAAGTTGAGGAACCGTCTATTGGAACTTGAGGATGAAAATAAAATGTTGAAGACCACAACTAAAGCTCTTGCGAAGGAAAGGGAACAAGTTTTGAAGAACAATAAGATCCTCCAAGAGAAGCTCAACCAATCGGAGATAACGATCAAATCGCATCAAGAAAAGGTTGGCTTTCTCGAACTACAATATAAGGAAATTCATGTCTCCAACCAAGTTTTGACCAAACAAGTCCATCTACTCAAGTCCGACATACAAAAATTCTCCTCCGGTACAAAGAAACTTGATGATATGCTCGGATTGGGTCAAACAAGTAAACTTGGACTTGGATATGAGCGGACATTTGTTGAGAAGATAAAAAATTCTATTCCCAAAGTCTCAACAAGTGTAAAAGAGAAAGTATGCCATAGATGCAGAAAGAAAGGACATATCAAGAAGACATGCCATAAAAAGAAAACTCAAGTGGCATCTTCTAAGCATCTATTGGCATCTTCCAACACTCGACAACCCCCACGGATTCAAAAGCAACATCAAAAAGGTCGAGTACCCGAGGTCAACCGAAAGTCAAAGCCACAACACTTAAATACTCCAAAGCGGAATGCGATGGTGAGACCCACGGTTGATCAAAAGTCAAAACAAACCGTGCCCAACGTCAACAAACCAAGGCAACCAACAATCCGACAAGTTTGGGTTCGGAAAGGTGATATCTTTCCTTCTCTAAAGTCTTAATTTGTTTTGACTTAGTGTAGTGCTTTGATCGGTTTTTATTGCATATCTTTTGGTTATTGCATTACACGTTTTGGTGCTTTCATTGTTACAATTTTTTTTAGATTCTTTGAATGATTAGAACATTAAATAGTGCATTGAATATCAATAGGTTCACTTTCATTCACTCTTAATTAATCTCATATTAATTATCGATTTTACTTTATTTTCATTATATTTGAAGATAATTTATTATGAGAATTCTTAATACTTATATTCATCAAATTTAGGCAATCATGTGTAATCTCTAGGAGCTTAACCTATCTCGGTTGTGTGTGTTGAATTTGATGAATAGTCATTCTCTTATGGACTAAAATTTGTCACATGTTCTTTCAAATAAGAGATTGCATAAGCGAGGGGGAATTATTATTATAAAATGCTCATATGCTTTGAAAGATGTGGAAAGAGTTACATCCTTAAAAGGAGTGTGAAAACTACCACCACATGGAGGAAAGAGCTACCACCCCGGTCGTCCGGTTAGTGTGTGAAGCTACCACATGAGAATTGAATTGCATATCCGAAAAAAAAAAAAAATATATAAGTGCAAAAGCATGCAAAAGGAAAAATGTCACAATTTTTATTTTTCGGAGTTATAAGGTGGTCCACATACATGAAAGATGCTCAAAGAGCCACCCCTTGTGCTATTTGTTTTATCTCAAATTTGAATGTTTGTGCGACAAATTTTCTGTCTCTTTGATGAATCACTTAAGTCATCTTCATAATTCGTTTACATCTTGATAGTTTTTTGAGCCTTTAGATTATCATTGATGACTTGTTTTTGAAGTTTATATGAATTAAGAAATCGGATAATATTTTGTCTACATTATGATGAGTGTGTAGTAAAGTTCTTAATTCTTATGAAATTAATAGGGATTGAAAGAAGTCAATGTGAATTTATATTTCTCATGCACTAACATTGCTTGAAATTTTTATCACAAGTTGTTTCAAAATTGAAAAAGCTTTTTAAACTTGTATTTTGATTGATTTCTCTCGAACTTCTCTCTATTTTTTGTGTTTCTCTTTTGGCAATTTTTGACAAAAGGGGGGGGGAGAGAGGTAATGGTAATGATAACTTAGAATGATAACTTAGACGCATAAACATAGGGGGAGAGAGTGCATGAACAAAAGGGGGAGCGATTTTGATGATACTTTTTCTACTAACTTTGTTCGTGGAGAATGAAAATATTTTGCAGGTCTCTCAAGACTTCAAGACTCCATGTTTGTCTAAGTTATAGAGTTTGTTTTAGGAGTTACTAAATTGTAATTTTATTTTTCATTTGGATCTTTCACGCGAGAAGTTCATTGTTTTGGTGATGGCAATGAATTTCATTTTTAGAGAGATGAGCATCGTGAGTGTTTTATGTATTTTTGTGTTTTTGTCACGAAATTGCCAAAGGGGGAGATTGTTACGGATTTTATATTGGCATATTTCGTGAAGTGAGTCGGAGTCTTGAAGGTTCGAAGAAGAAAAGACGAAGAACAAAGACTCGAAGACTCCACGTATGAATTCACGATGCTTGGTAAGTTTAAATAATCTTGATGATGATTTAGATTCATTTACAAGTGTTTGGAAGGCATTAGAATAGGTTTTAAACTATTTTTTTACCAAATCGGAAATTCTCTTGTCACGGGGTCCGGACCCCAGAAGTTGAGGTCCGGAACCCGTAAGGTGGTTTTGCTGCTTCACAGACCGGGTCCGGACCTTGGGAGCTGAGGTCCGGAACCCGTAGGTCTGCAAAGCAGACTGGCAGATCGGGTCCGGACCCTGATGGCTGGGGTCCGGACAATGAAACGCCTAAGCAGTGTCCGGGTCCGGACCCCATACCCGCGGTCCGGACCCCGACCCGACGAAATTTCCTGATTGTCCTGTTTTTCAATCCTAACCTAATTCTTTGTCTCCAAACCATATAAATAGGATGTGGGGGTGTCTCTAAAGTGTAGAAAATTACATATTATCTTTGAGAAACCCTAGAAGCTTGGAGGTGACCGTTTTCCTCATCTTCTACATCAAGCTTCTCTCAAATTGATTCATGGTGCCCTAATGCCCAATATTCTTTTAGAATCAATTTGAGGATTGCTTAGAGATTATTCCCACAGTTTTTTTCATGATATTCTAAGCAATAAATCATCATCAATTTTGTTGATCTTGCTCCGGACGGAGTGCGCTCGTGGATTCGAGTGGGCGTCGTGGATTCGACGTGTTGAGGGCTTCGTGGATTCGAAGTTGGGCGTCTCGTGGATTCGAGGCGTGGCGTTCGTGGATTCGAACGTGGGGCGAGGACAACCCGGTGGTGTGCGCGAGATCCAAAGAAGATAAAGGAGAGGTTAAGTCCGTGGAGTCGGTAATCACCTTGTAATCTTTTATTCTTAGTGGATTGTTATCGCGTGTTGGTCCCGTGGGTTTTTTCTCCAAGGTGGAGTTTCCCACGTAAATCTCGGTGTGCTGATTTTATTTTCCGCATTACTTTATCGCATTGAGATTTGTGATTTTTGTTATACACCTATTCACCCCCCTCTAGGTGATTGATAGTATCTAGATAGATCCTAGGGCACCCCCCCTAACTTACACAAACAGATCAACAGATCTCAGCTACGGGTACATATTCTTGATCGTGACCTTACCGAGTTCACGATAGTTGACCCACAGTCGAAACGACCCGTCCACTCAAAACAAACGAGACGATGCTCCACAAGAGAAAACACTAGGCAAAAGAGGTCTCCAGACCAAGCCTTCAATTCTCGCAACTCAACCGGGATTGCACAAGCAACTCCCTCACAAGAGACATCCTCACTTTTGAGGATTCTCAACTCTTACCAAGGATGCTGGCCTAGAGGCCACGCGTCCACACAGCCAACAACTAGGCTTGGGCGGGTGAAACAATCATCGCAAATAGCGAACCTCCAAACCCTCTGAAAACACTATTTCGTGTCCAAGCTCCCAAAGCACTACAGCTCGGTTCACACACTCATCGGCAATCAGAAAGCCGAAGAGCCAGCCCAAGTTCAAATTAGAACTATACGCTTTCAGCCAAATAAAGCCAATCGTTTCGTTGGCGCACAGAAACATCCAAAACTAACGGAGTACAAGAACAGTACTTCCAAGTCCAAACAGTCAGGACCAACTCAAACAGCAAGCACCAAGGAATAATTCCCCTGCCTTGCATTCGGCAAACAGCCGAGCCAAAACCACAATCATAACAAACAACGAGCTAGCTCCAACACCAGAAGCTGCGAACAACCTTCGTCTTCGCTGCATCAACCTCTGCCTGTCAAACAGACATGCACTCACCCGGTGCTAGTAGCGCGAAGTCGATCCCAATACTGTCGACATTATTCTCCTCAAACACTCCAACTGAGGATGGCCCACCTGGCCACGAAGAGTGTACATGCCTCTACTCCAAGAGCATCATCGGGTACATGCGGACTCCACCGTTCACACATCCCTATAGTTGATGATGATTCAACGTCTCTCTTCCATTCTGCCAAAGATCCATGTTCTCAATATCAATTCCTCTTATGATAGACTTGCCACTTTTAGTAGCTTCTTTTGCCGTCCCAACGGTCTCCACATCTCTTGCCCTTACCAAGGTGCGATCCGTATTCTCATAGAATTTCTCAAGGTCGACTGCCAACTGGATCGACAAATCCTCTAGTTGCTTAATCCTCTCGTCTGCCGGCGCAAAGCCTCAACTTGGAGTAACATCATACTTGATCGCCGTTCCACCGTACTCGCTGAATTTGCCAGTTGTTCTCCCAACTTAACATCTCACCAAATCCGGAGGATGCAGGGTTCCCGCCTCGGCTGCCTCGGCCGTCATCGAGCGCGTCGTTCACCACTCAAGCTGCAACAAGCAAAACATGCGCAGGTAAAACACCCCACGCCAACGCATCCCCACACAAAACTATAACCCCAATCATGCGAAAGTAATGAAGTGGACTCCCACTATTCCCCGATGTCACGTTGTCGGCCGCCAACGTGACCCTCCAATGGTATAGAAGTGGTTCACTTCGATCTAACTCCAACTTCTTTGGAGTCTTAGAAATGACCCAATCATAATACTTTCGCTAATAAGTCACAAGAGATTCCGTCTCTCACGTTTCTATTCCTTATCGTCCAACCTGCCTAAGGTTTACTAGGTCAACTAAGACTCAACCCTAGGCTCTGATACCACAATAATCTGTCACGCCCCGGGCCCTCGTGGGAGCCTACCAGGCACGTGCACAGACCCGCCGTGTACCTCAAAGCAAACACAATGTACACAAGGCGTCTACAACAACAAAAATCCAATAAAATAAGGAATACATCCTAAACAAGGTGATCAGAGCGAGGACATATTTCTACAACTAAATCAAGATCAACACAACTAATATCTCAAGATATACAATAATTATTATACATCTTAGCAATACTAGAGGATCACTCTCTAGAAAACAACTATACACCTTTCATATAAAATACAATGAAAGGACACCATGGTATGCCTACAACAACAACACCGTAGAGGCTCTAGCTAGCTGCTAACCCCTCGCCACGATCCCAAGCCTCTCCTGCTGCAGAAGGCTCTGAAATAAAAACCCAACAACAATGGGGGTGAGAACTATTAAACAATAGTTCCCAGTGGGTAAGCCGTCGAGAGTGGCGAATTACACCGCTAGGTCAACTGAGGCAAGATAGTATAAGCTGAACATAAAGCATATCACATTAAATGCTAAACAGATAATTCTACTACTATCATGCCTCCAAATGACTAAAACATCTACATGAACATGAATATGATCCTACTGTCATATGTTCAACATTTATTCACACCGGGTTACACGCATGTCAAAATTAATGCCATGGATACTAGTTAAAAGATTTTCTTTGTTATCATCATAATACCATGCCTCTATACTAATCATCATAAGTATAGGATAATGCCACTATGGATGCCCATGCAAATAATGACTAAAACGAATGTCCAACTATGATGCATGCATCCAAAAGGTGCCAAACTAAGTAGTACCACCAAATAATAACTCACTACTATGTCCCTACACTACATGTAGATGCATCAACTAACTGTGATGTACTAGGACCAGTTTACTTAGCTTTTACCCAATCCACGAGGGACTTACACAAGGTAACGTCCCGGCTTGTGCCATGCCTAATGGCTCCGTGGTAGTCACCACCCTCACGCTAAGGATGAGCCTCGCCCACGGCGGTTCCATTTCGGCGTCTCAAAATTGCGAGGTGAAATAACTGTCGCAAGCGAAATAACTGTCGCATAGGCTAACTCCGGAGTGCCGGCTTGTAGGGAGCGACCCTCACAAGCATAGGAAAATACGCTCATCATGTCTAAAACATGGAATAGGCAACCAATGTCCAAGGATCTAACATTATGTCATAATGTCAACCTATTTATTCACCTAAGTGAAACATAATATGTTTAACCTCACACTATGTCAAAAACATGTCATGTTTACTACGTTCAATAGCCAAAATGCTAAATGTCAACCATATCATGTTGTTCTCAAATTTGTCCGTTGGTATGTCCCTACCAATATGTCCATGTCTCTAACATGTAAATGTTTACCTCTCGGTTTACTAAGTTCATAAACCATGCATTATCCCAATGCCATGTCCAATGCATTATACTAATGCTATAACCAATACCTTTCAATACCAAAATCGATGCATTCAACAAATGCTATAGTTCATGCATTATTCCAATGATACAATTCATGCATTCTACAATGCCATGACAATGCATTCTACGATGCCAACAAGACCCTATCCATGCCATGCATAAGCTACAACAACCTCTACTACATAGAGTATAAAGCTATCATGCAAGTATTTAATTAACCAAATGGACTCATGTCTAACCAATTATAATTATCAAATGCAAATAGAATTCCTTTCCTCATGTCTTAAACATGGAATCAATCCACGACCAAAAGGTCGAGCCCAATGCCAACAATGCCCGTCACAATTGCTCACCTAGTTGAGGTGCAACATACACTTGTCATATCTTCTCTTTTCTCTATACAAGCATACTTTAGTATGCAAAGAGGATTCACTAATCCACTAAGCAAGTAGTGTCTCATATGACACTTCTTTCTAGCATGCATATCTTAATTAGCATTTCCTAATGCATCATTACACTATTAGTGCAAATACCCTAGCATGCATGTTATTCTCATAATGCCACACTATATGTACTATGCATTTTTTCATACACAACATATATGTCTCATGCAATCACAATTCTCATCATGCCATAATTATCATAATTATGCATCTAATCAATCCTATAACAAGATAGGAGACATAGGGGGAGTTCACCCATTTCGGTGAGGTCAAACCCACCGGATACCCGTCGAAACCTCGCAGTACTTCGAAACGGAGTTGTCCCCCGAGCTTCTCATACCCTAAGATAATTTTCCAAGGGGTTAAAAGCTTCGAACGAACGAATTCGAAAACCACCAAAATCTCATGAGGTAAATGGGTGAAAAATACCATGAGCAAGTAAAACTTGTTCTAAGTCCAAATTGAGGTTAGGGATCTTCAAATCCAACCTACAACAACATTCTACACCCATCAATTCCACCTCAAGAGCTCCTAATCAAGAAACCCCAAATAAAACCCTAGTTTTCAAGAAACTAGGTTTTCATCCCAAATCCAAGCAAAAATCACAAATAGAGGTTGTAAGAGAGTTTACTAACCTCAAATCAAGCTTCCAACCGGGCTTACACAAGCTAGGGTTGAAGCTAGGCCCACCAACAAAATCCTTTCCTCAGCCCCGAGCTCCCTCCAAGCCTAGGAGTACTCCTCCATGAAGAAAATGGAGAGAAAGGAGATCAAAACCATGATCTAAGGGGTTGGGAGCAAGAAAAACTAGAGAGAGAGAGAGAGAGAGGGAAACCCTACCTTTCCTCTCCTCTAAGTCCTCAGCCCACACAACAAGAGAGGGGTGAAGGGGTACTTAAACCCGAGCAACAAAATCCACTTAGTCCCCTCAAAAAGCCAAAATTGCAAAACTGCACAAAATGCACTCTGCAACACTGTATACCGGTATACTCATGTGCATACCGGTATACTGCACAAATTTTGCAAAACCCGAGCCTCGGCCAGCAAGCTACGCAACCACATTCCGATATGCCACTTCTCAGTACCGGTACTAATCGCTTCAGTACCGGTACGCGAATTGCACATACCGGAATGCCAGCCCATTCCGGTATCACCAGCAGGATTCCGCAGAACCCGAGAGCTACGCAAACCAGTTCTTCACTGGATTCCGGTATGCCTAGACCAGATACCGGTATATAATTGCAAAATCTGCACTTTTACAGATTTCGACTTCCGGAGTCCGTTTTCGCACTTTTCAAGTCCCGAAAACACTCCGAAGCTCACCAAACTCAACCCAAAACTCCAGAATAGTATAAGCCACTATTCTCTCACTAGAACTCCGCAATTTGCTAAAGTTCAGTGTACTACATCTACACTGCACACAAGCAGAAACGCCACAGGTCGACGCTGCTGTTCTGCAGGAATCCAAGGCCTTAAATGGAAAAGATGGAAATTGGAGGAGTAGGAGGGGTTTCCCTGCAATTTTCTAGGGTTCACCAAGAGAAGGGAGCAAAGAGGGCTTCAGGGTTTCGTCCACCACCAAATAGCCAAAAGAAAAGATGTAAAGAGCCACAAGAACACAGCTGCAAACCTGCACCATTGCTGGAAACTCAACATTTGGGCGCCCGAAACCCAAGAAGTGGGTGCCCGGTTCTTCCAGCCAGTACTCATCCAGCACTTCGGACTCTCTGCCCGCGGTCTGGTGTGCCCTAACGTGGTCCGGCGGAACTCACCTACCACCTCACACGTGTCACACGAATCGATACTCACGAGACAAACTTTCGGACTCACTTTCCGGGCGCCCGAACACTGGATCCGAAATGACTTAGCAAATCAAGGAATAAGCACTCAACAACTGGGCGCCCAAAACATAACTTCCAGGCGCCCTAATGTACCAAATGCCTTCAGTTTTGGCTTATTTCGGTGCTCCGAGTCCGTTTTCGTGTCTATTTTGCGTCAAAACGACTCTGACTTGTCTCGACCCTCTCCAGAAGTGTCGAACAGTCTAGGATACTGCAGTCATTTCGTCAGTTAGGCCTCTGGGGTACTACATCCTTCCCCCCTACGGAAAGTTTCGTCATCGAAACTTAAACTCATACCTCAAGTAGGAAGCTCGAAAAGGTAGGGATAGGATTCCCTTCCAATGCAAGGGCAACCGACACTTGCGTCCATACAATGCCTCAAACGGAGCCATCTGGATGCTCGCTTGATAGCTATTATTGTACGCAAACTCAACCAGTCTTAAGTGTCGATGCCACCCCCACCAAAGTCTAGGACACATGCTCTCAACATGTCCTCCAGAGTCTGAATGGTCCGCTCAGACAGACCATCGGTCTGTGGATGAAAAGCCGTGCTAAACCGAAGCTGAGTACCCAGTGCTGTCCGTAGACTCCTGTCACGCCCCGGATTACTCGTTTCCCCGGGCTCGCCAACAGATCCGCCGTATACATAGATTTTTCTATGTATACGAAGCGATAGCTAACCTGTAAACAAACATACAAGCCACTACAAGAGATATATAGAGCTGAAATAAAACAGACTAAAAACAAAAGCCACCTGTACATATAGAGTCCAAAATACAACAGGTCCACCACAACCAAAATAGGTACAAATCCACAGTATATGTACATGGCACAACTCAAAATAAACTATCTCCAGTAGGGTCCTCCTCTAGGGACAACAGGGACAGGTAGGGATCTAGCTCGCGACTCCCTTACCTCGATCCGCGGAAACAGGCGCAGCAGCCGCAACAGAAGAAGGCTCTGCAAAAAGGTGGCAACAAAGGGTGTGAGAACTACTACTATCAAAAGAAGTAGTCCTCAGTGGGTACCGATACCGACCTCTACGGTCCACCCACTAAGTCTACGAGACTAACAGTATAGCTGGTAGGTAAAGAACAACAAAGTAAGCTGGAATAAACTCAACAGCTATCATGCCACTACCCTACCACTATCCAAGTCAACTCTCAAGTAAGCACCACCAAAGTGAGAAATCATCCCTGACCCAATCTATCGGAACCGCCCAAACGGGCTCGTCCAGCCAACTGCCTAGCCACACCGCACACTACCAAATAGGGTAGCCGGTCCAAAACAGATCCACAATCTGTAGCGACAACAACGCAAAAGAGGCCTTACTCTGGAGAGGCACTCGGGGGAGCTACCCAGCCGAGTTAGTACACGTATCTCTGTCGAGCACAAACAGGCTCCGGCAGGCTATAGTCAAAGAACAAAGGGTCAAAAGGGGTCAAAGACTCTCAGCTCACGTGCCCTCAGCACAACCAGGAGCTAAAACAAGAGTCTGGGTCCACCGTCAACCCCGACGGCACCCGGTAAAACAGAACAGTCTAACCCTGCTGTAAATACAAGCTCGGCATCCCAGCACGAGTGTAAACTCGTCCTATAACGAACTAAGTATCCACCTCGCACTAACAGCGGTGATACAGGAACAGAAACGGCTCCTAGAGCTAAATCTGATAACAGTTCGAAAAGTGACGGTTGTATGTTCGCAAGTTTTCTCCTAAGTCAATTCCCAGTTCAGCATGTAAAGTCATGTCGATAAATTATCAATTTATGCTCCAAATTCAGATTTCATATAAACACATGCAAATTCACGAATTCGAGCTACTAACATGATTTAACAGATAATAAAACAGCATGCTGCACTCTCTACACTTAGGAGGAAATCCGGCGATTTCGGTAACATCAACCCACCTCGAAAGCTATCCAACAGCGGCTAGGAGTCGAGTGGAAGGCCTCCAAACAACGCCGGCCGATCGAGCTCAAATCTGCAACCTCGAGATTCGGACCCACCTGCGCACTGTTCTGGGCGCCCAGATCATCAGCCCAGAACTGCAGCCTGGCAGCACAACCCACATGTGATCAACATGCGATAAAATCCAAATCATAAGTCCAAATGCAGTGAAATTTGGCTCAACTCACCAGCAGAGGTTCAAGAACAAACCCTCCAAATTTCAGCCAAATCGGAGTTCGACTCGATGTCCAAAAGGTCCACACACTGAACCGGATTCACTTCTGGACCCTCCTGCACATGGATCCAGAAGTTCCAGCACTTAAGCAAAACACAAACACAGCAAGAATTCAGGGATTCCAACGAATCTAGCTAATAGAAAGGGGTCACAAACCTCTCAAAAACAGTGATGGAACAAACCAAAACCTCTCCAAAGATCCTCACAAAGATCTGGATCTAAAAATCCAAGAATTTCCATCAATGACCAAAAAATTCAGCACTTAAGCAATTACTCAAAATCTGAGCTAGAACTCACCTTTGAATCCTCAATTCCAGTGGGAAGAACCTCCAAACCAGCAAGGAAAGTGGAAGGATCAATCTTCACTTCGTAATTCCAGCTCCCAAGAGATTGGATCCCAAGAACAAAGGAAAAACCCAAGTTTCAGCTCAAGAACACCAGGGGTCCACTTCTTCCTCTGCGCGTCCTCTATCCAACAAACCAAGTTTCGTTGGATTTGGATACTCCTACACTGCACACGAGCACGAACACTCCAGGTCGACGTTGCAGTTTCAGCAGGAAACCAAGTTCATCAATGGAGGAAGATGAAATTGGGAGAGAAGAGAGGGTTTCCTCTTGCAAGCTCCGAGTTCACCTTGAAGAGGGGAGAAAAGAGCCTCAGGGGAGGTCGTCCATTGCTTTTATAGACAAGGGGTAAAGGTGCAGTGAGCCACAAGAACAGAATACATCTAACCTGTACCAGCAGAAAAATTCCAGATTCGGGCGCCCGAAACCCATGAAGTGGGCGCCCGGTTCTTCAGCCTGCACCAACTCGACCATCGAACTCTCCGCCGCGGTCCGGTGCGCCCAAACCTGGTCCGGCGGATCTCACCAACCGATCAACACGTGTCGAGCCGTTCGATACTCACGAGGCAGGATTTCCGGACTCACTTTCCGGGCGCCCGAAACATGGATCCGAAATGACTTAGTAATTTTCAGAAAAGGGGCACTGAACAACTGGGCGCCCAAAACAGAGCATCTGGGCGCCCGAAACTCCAAAAGCCCAAAACTTCAGTTTTGGCTCGCTTCGGTGCTCCGAGTCCGTTTTCGCGTCTATTTGACGCCGAAACGACTCCGACTTGTCTCGACCTTCTCCAGAAGTGTCGGACAGTCTAAAATACTACAGTCATTCCGTCAGTTAGGCCCCAGGGGTACTACATCCTTCCCCCCTACGGAAAGTTTCGTCCTCGAAACTCAAACTCAAACTCATACCTCAAGAAGACAGCTCTAAAAAGTAGGGATAGGATTCCCGCATCACCGTCTCCGGCTCCCAAGTCGCCTCACGCTCCTCGTGATTACTCCACTGCACTTTCACGTACGGTATGACTCGGTTGCGCAATTCTTTCGTCTCGCGAGCAAGAATCCGCACCGGTCGCTCCTCGTACTGCAGGTCCTCAGCCAACTCAAGTGGGGTGAAGTCAATCACGTGGGAGGGGTCGAACACATATCTCCTCAGAGCCGAGACATGAAACACATCATGGACTCCAGAGAGTCGCGGTGGTAGGGCAATCCTGTACGCTACCGGCCCCACTCGCTCTAACACCTCGAACGGGCCAACAAACCGTGGACTGAGCTTTCCACGAACTCCAAAACGGCGAATTCCTCTGGACGGCGAGACTTTCAGAAACACATGATCTCCAATCTGGAACTCCAAGTCTCGTCTCCTAGTATCCGCATAGCTCCTCTGTCGACTCTGGGCGGTCTCAAGACGTCGTCGAACCATCTTGACCTTCTCTTCCGCTTCCAATAGGATATCGGGACCCAAAGTCTTCCTCTCACCCACATCGCTCCAATGCAAGGGCGAACGACACCTGCGTCCATACAATGCCTCAAACGGAGCCATCTGGATGCTCGCTTGATAGCTATTGTTGTACGCAAACTCAACCAGTCCTAAGTGTCGATGCCACCCTCCACCAAAGTCTAGGACACATGCCCTCAACATGTCCTCCAGGGTCTGAATGGTCCGCTCAGACTGACCATCTGTCTGTGGATGAAAAGCCGTGCTGAACCGCAGCTGAGTACCCAGTGCTGTCTGTAGACTCCTCCAAAACTGTGAGACGAATCGTGTGTCTCGATCAGACACAATCGAGGTAGGCACTCCATGCAGTCTCACTATCTCGTCCAAGTATAACTGAACGAGTCTGTCCCTGGACCAAGTAGTCTGCACTGGTAAGAAGTGGGCAGACTTGGTCAATCTGTCCACTATCACCCAAATAGCGTCAAAACCAGCCTGCGCCCTCGGTAATCCCACGACAAAGTCCATGGCGATCTGGTCCCACTTCCACTCGGGTAGTGGGAGACTCTGAAGCTTGCCAGCAGGTACTCGGTGCTCCGCCTTTACCTGTTGACAAGTCAAACACTGAGCCACAAATCTCCCAATATGCCGCTACATTCCATTCCACCAGTAGTGTGCCTTTAAATCCTTATACATCTTGGTTCCACCGGGGTGAACCGTGTAAGGCGAGTAATGAGCCTCTCTCAAAATCTCCTCTCGGATCTCCGAATCCGTAGGCACACACAGTCGGTCCCTGTACCGTAGTACTCCCGAACTGTCAACACTAAAGTCCCTTGTTTGCCCACAGGCAATCTGATCTCGAATCCTCATCAAATAGGGGTCCACACTCTGTTTCTCCCGGATCCTATCCAACAGAGTGGGTTGCAAAACCAAAGACATAAGTTTTGCAGTAACCCCAGGGGATACCACCTCAAGCTCAAGCCGCCTCAACTCCTCAAGTAACGGCGCCTGCTGAGTGATCATCATACTAAGGCTCTGCACTGATCTCCTGCTCAACGCATCTGCCACTACATTCGCCTTGCCGGGATGATACTGGATGGTAATATCATAATCCTTCAACAGTTCCAACCACCGGCGTTGCCTCAGATTCAATTCCTTCTGAGTGAACAGATACTTGAGACTTTTGTGATCTGTGAAAATCTCACAGTGCTCACCATACAGATAGTGCCGCCACAGCTTCAGTGCAAACACTACAGCTGCCAGCTCCAAATCATGCGTATGATAATTCTTCTCATAATCCTTCAATTGCCGGGAGGCATAGGCAATTACCCTACCATGCTGCATCAACACACATCCCAAGCCACTGTGTGATGCATCACTATAAATCACAAATCCTTCCCCCATAACTGGAAGGGTAAGGATGGGAGCAGACATCAGTCTCTCCTTCAGCTCCTCAAAGCTACGCTGGCACTCAGCACTCCAAACAAATCTAATCCCCTTCCTCGTCAGACGAGTGAGGGGTGTGGAGAGCTTCGCAAAGCCTTCCACAAATCGACGGTAATATCCAGCTAACCCGAGGAAACTCCTCACCTCGGTAACCGTCGTCGGTCTGGGCCAATCCCGCACAGTCTCAACCTTCTGCGGGTCCACCGCTACTCCAGTGGCCGAAAACACATGGCCCAAGAAAGCTACCTCTCGAAGCCAGAACTCGCACTTCTTCAGCTTAGCATACAACTTCTTCTCTCTCAGAAGTTGCAGCACAAGCCTCAAGTGCTCCTCATGTTCAGCATCGCTCCGAGAGTAGATCAAGATGTCATCAATAAACACCACTACAAACCGGTCCAAGAACGGCTTAAACACTCGATTCATCAAATCCATAAACGCGGCAGGGGCATTAGTCAATCTAAACGGCATCACCGTAAACTCATAATGCCCGTACCGGGTCCTAAAAGCCGTCTTGGGAATATCCTCGGCCTTCACCTTCAATTGGTGGTAACCAGACTGCAAGTCAATCTACGAGAAGACACAAGATCCTTGCAGCTGATCAAACAGATCATCAATGCGCGGCAAAGGATACCTGTTCTTGATGGTCACTTTATTCAACTCTCGATAATCCACACAAAGTCTAAGTGAACCATCCTTCTTCTTCACGAATAACACCGGCGCTCCCCAAGGAGATACACTGGGTCTCACAAACCCTTTATCCATCAAATCCTGAAGCTGCGCCTTAAGCTCTCTCAGCTCGGCCGGTGCCATTCGGTAGGGTGTCTTTGAGATTGGTGCAGTTCCTGGAACTACGTCAATCACAAACTCGACCTCCCTGTCAGGTGGCATCTCAGTCAACACCGGGGGAAACACGTCCGGGAACTCGCGGACTACGGAGATGTCCTCGAGCTCCGGTGCCCCTGCAGATACCTCCACAATAGTCGCCAGAAATGCGATACATCCTCGACTCATCATCTGTCTCGCTCGTGCTGACGAAATCCACGTCGCAAACAACGTGCTCCTGCAGCCTCGATACACGTACTCCTCCTGGCCTGGCTCGCGAAACGTCACGGTCCTCTCGCTACAGTCGATCGTCGCGAAGTAGCGCGTCAGCCAATCCATGCCGAGCACCACATCAAAATCCTGCAATCGCCCCAAGACCAACAGGTCTGCGGGCATCACCCAAGGTCCAAGCTGCACAGGGCAAGCTTGACAACAATCCTCCACACGCAAAACGTGCTCGGGAATCTGCACCTCTCGTGCACAAGGTAACGGCCCTATCACTAGCCCATGCAAGGATGCAAATGCTCGACTAACAAAAGAATGTGATGCACCGGTATCAAATAATGCACGAGCTCTAATGCCAGAAATTAAAATGATACCTGCCACCACATGATCCGCCGCCGTGGAGTCCTCCAGTTGAGCCGCAAAGACTCTGCCGCTCTGCGCCTGCTGCCGCCGCTCACCCAGGCGTGGTACAGAAGCCCGATCCATCTGGCTGTGACTCGGTGGAGCTCCATAGGCCTGCTGATGAACAGGGGGTGCCGATGCGATCGATGGTACAGGCGACGCTGCTCGGGGACAAGCTGCCCGCAGATGTCCGGACTGACCACACCCAAAACACCGGCCCTCTCGCTGCTCGCACTGCCTAGGCCAATGTGGTCCCGCAGATGACACATCTCGGTGCTGCCCTCTGCTGACGTCCCTGCTGACGGGATCCACCAGACCTCTGTCGCCCCGAAAACCCACGACCCTGAGATCGTGATCGTGGAGGTCTCGGCGGGCGTCTGCCGCTGGTCTGTCCCCCGTCCTCCGGAGTCGGGCGCTTCCTATCCAAACCCTGACTCAGAGTGGCTGCCCGCTCACTCGCCGTCAAGGCTCCTCGCTCCACCCATAGCGCCTGCTCGATCGACGCGTCCAAGGTCTGCAACCTCTGCGCCTGAACTAAGACAAATATCTCATGTCTCAATCCTCGCTCGAACAAATAAACTCTGTGAGCCTCATCTCTCGCAGCAAAAGGAACACAGTTTAGGAGTCTGGTAAACTCCCGAGTATACTCCTGCACTGTGCGATCTCCCTGGAGTAGACTCTTCAAATCCTCCTCGAGTTTCTGCTTCACGCTGTTAGGGAAATAGGACCCATACAGCATCCCGCAGAACTCGGTCCAACTCAAATGCAGCGCATCCAGCGACCTGCTCGATCTCGTCCTCGTCCACCAGATGCGTGCATCACCTGTCAGGCAGTGAACTGCCAAGTGAACCCGCTCCCGCTCTGGCACGAAGAGATCCTCGAATAACTTCTCCATCTCGCCTACCCAGGCCTCCACCACCCAAGGCTCGATGTGGCTACCATCAAAACGGGGTGGATCAAACCGACAAAAACGAGCCAGTCTCTCGGTCATCCGCTCCTGCTCAGCCTCCGACATCTGTCCACCAAACCGGGAAGTGTCGCCAACCGGTACGGTCGGAACTGCCGCTGCTGGAGGTACGGCTGCAGCTGGAACGTCCACTGGAACAGCAGGATGTGGCTCCTGCGACTCCGTCACTCTAGGTGCTGCACTCCACGTGTGAGTAATGGTATCACACATCCTCCGCAAAAGTGCACTCTGCTGCCTAGCTGACTCGGCTAGCGCATTCAACTGCTCACTCACATCAGGGGGTGCACTAGGTCCCGCCTGCTCAGGCACCACAGAAGGCGCGGGGGTAGCCCGCGTCGGGGGTCGACCTCGGTGTCGGGGAGGTGCCATGCTCACCTGCGCAACACACAGATCAGTCAACAACCACAAAACAACTCAAGACCCAATCAAGCGAAAGTCCAGAAGGTCGTCTCTTTTCCCTCGCTGCTTGACGTCGTCTGCAGCCAACGCAAGTTCGCGACAGGAAAGGACACACGCCTTCGATCACTCCCTCCACTTAAGGATGAGTTCAACAGTCAAATCGATGACTTTCGCGGCAAGTCACGTCTCTCACGTCTTGCATTCCTATGGTCTGCCATAGCCTAGGGTTTACTAAGTCCCAACGACCTATTCCTAAGCTCTGATACCACTTAATCTGTAACGCCCCGGATTACTCGTTTCCCCGGGCTCACCAACAGATCCGCCGTATACATAGATTTTTCTATGTATACGAAGCGATAGCTAACCTGTAAACAAACATACAAGCCACTACAAGAGATATATAGAGCTGAAATAAAACAGACTAAAAACAAAAGCCACCTGTACATATAGAGTCCAAAATACAACAGGTCCACCACAACCAAAATAGGTACAAATCCACAGTATATGTACATGGCACAACTCAAAATAAACTATCTCCAGTAGGGTCCTCCTCTAGGGACAACAGGGACAGGTAGGGATCTAGCTCGCGACTCCCTTACCTCGATCCGCGGAAACAGGCGCAGCAGCCGCAACAGAAGAAGGCTCTGCAAAAAGGTGGCAACAAAGGGTGTGAGAACTACTATCAGAAGAAGTAGTCCTCAGTGGGTACCGATACCGACCTCTACGGTCCACCCACTAAGTCTACGAGACTAACAGTATAGCTGGTAGGTAAAGAACAACAAAGTAAGCTGGAATAAACTCAACAGCTATCATGCCACTACCCTACCACTATCCAAGTCAACTCTCAAGTAAGCACCACCAAAGTGAGAAATCATCTGACCCAATCTATCGGAACCGCCCAAACGGGCTCGTCCAGCCAACTGCCTAGCCACACCGCACACTACAAAATAGGGTAGCCGGTCCAAAACAGATCCACAATCTGTAGCGACAACAACGCAAAAGAGGCCTCACTCTGGAGCGGCACTCGGGGGAGCTACCCAGCCGAGTTAGTACGCGTATCTCTGTCGAGCACAAACAGGCTCCGGCAGGCTATAGTCAAAGAACAAAGGGTCAAAAGGGGTCAAAGACTCTCAGCTCACGTGCCCTCAGCACAACCAGGAGCTAAAACAAGAGTCTGGGTCCACCGTCAACCCCGACGGCACCCGGTAAAACAGAACAGTCTAACCCTGCTGTAAATACAAGCTCGGCATCCCAGCACGAGCGTAAACTCGTCCTATAACGAACTAAGTATCCACCTCGCGCTAACAGCGGTGATACAGGAACAGAAACGGCTCCTAGAGCTAAATCTGATAACAGTTCGAAAAGTGACGGTTGTATGTTCGCAAGTTTTCTCTTAAGTCAATTCCCAGTTCAGCATGTAAAGTCATGTCGATAAATTATCAATTTATGCTCCAAATTCAGATTTCATATAAACACATGCAAATTCACGAATTCGAGCTACTAACATGATTTAACAGATAATAAAACAGCATGCTGCACTCTCTACACTTAGGAGAAAATCCGGCGATTTCGGTAACATCAACCCACCTCGAAAGCTATCCAACAGCGGCTAGGAGTCGAGTGGAAGGCCTCCAAACAACGCCGGCCGAAATCGAGCTCAAATCTGCAACCTCGAGATTCGGACCCACCTGCGCACTGTTCTGGGCGCCCAGATCATCAGCCCAGAACTGCAGCCTGGCAGCACAACCCACATGTGATCAACATGCGATAAAATCCAAATCATAAGTCCAAATGCAGTGAAATTTGGCTCAACTCACCAGCAGAGGTTCAAGAACAAACCCTCCAAATTTCAGCCAAATCGGAGTTCGACTCGATGTCCAAAAGGTCCACACACTGAACCGGATTCACTTCTGGACCCTCCTGCACATGGATCCAGAAGTTCCAGCACTTAAGCAAAACACAAACACAGCAAGAATTCAGGGATTCCGACGAATCTAGCTCATAGAAAGGGGTCACAAACCTCTCAAAAACAGTGATGGAACAAACCAAAACCTCTCCAAAGATCCTCACAAAGATCTGGATCTAAAAATCCAAGAATTTCCATCAATGACCCAAAAATTCAGCACTTAAGCAATTAGTCAAAATCTGAGCTAGAACTCACCTTTGAATCCTCAATTCCAGTGGGAAGAACCTCCAAACCAGCAAGGAAAGTGGAAGGATCAATCTTCACTTCGTAATTCCAGCTCCCAAGAGATTGGATCCCAAGAACAAAGGAAAAACCCAAGTTTCAGCTCAAGAACACCAGGGGTCCAGTAAAACATCAACTGTAGCTTACATACCTGTCCAAATCGCGATTGGAAAGATTCCACTTCTTCCTCTGCGCGTCCTCTATCCAACAAACCAAGTTTCGTTGGATTTGGATACTCCTACACTGCACACGAGCACGAACACTCCAGGTCGACGTTGCAGTTTCAGCAGGAAACCAAGTTCATCAATGGAGGAAGATGAAATTGGGAGAGAAGAGAGGGTTTCCTCTTGCAAGCTCCGAGTTCACCTTGAAGAGGGGAGAAAAGAGCCTCAGGGGAGGTCGTCCATTGCCTTTATAGACAAGGGGTAAAGGTGCAGTGAGCCACAAGAACAGAATACATCTAACCTGTACTCAGCAGAAAAATCCCAGATTCGGGCGCCCGAAACCCATGAAGTGGGCGCCCGGTTCTTCAGCCTGCACCAACTCGACCATCGAACTCTCCGCCGCGGTCCGGTGCGCCCAAACCTGGTCCGGCGGATCTCACCAACCGATCAACACGTGTCGAGCCGTTCGATACTCACGAGGCAGGATTTCCGGACTCACTTTCCGGGCGCCCGTAACATGGATCCGAAATGACTTAGTAATTTTCAGAAAAGGGGCACTGAACAACTGGGCGCCCAAAACAGAGCATCTGGGAGCCCGAAACTCCAAAAGCCCAAAACTTCAGTTTTGGCTCGCTTCGGTGCTCCGAGTCCGTTTTCGCGTCTATTTGACGCCGAAACGACTCCGACTTGTCTCGACCTTCTCCAGAAGTGTCGGACAGTCTAAAATACTACAGTCATTCCGTCAGTTAGGCCCCAGGGGTACTACAACTCCTCCAAATATGCGAGACGAATCGGGTGTCTCGATCCGACACAATCGAGGTAGGCACTCCATGCAACCTCACTATCTCGTCCAAATATAACTGAGCAAGTCTGTCCCTGGACCAAGTAGTCTGCACTGGCAAAAAATGGGCAGACTTGGTCAGTCTGTCCACTATCACCCAAATGGCATCGAAACCAGCCTGCATCCTCGGTAATCCCACGACAAAGTCCATGGTGATCTGGTCCCAATTCCACTCGGGTATTGGGAGACTCTGAAGCTTGCCAGCAGGTACTCGGTGCTCCGCCTTTACCTGTTGACAAGTCAAACACTGAGCCACAAATCTCCCAATATGCCGCTTCATTCCATTCCACCAGTAGTGTGCCTTTAAATCCTTATACATCTTGGTTCCACCGGGGTGAACCGTGTAAGGCGAGTAATGAGCCTCTCTCAAAATCTCCTCTCGGATCTCCGAATCCGTAGGCACACACAGTCGGTCCCTGTACCGTAGTACTCCCGAACTGTCAACACTAAAGTCCCTTGTTTGCCCACAGGCAATCTGATCTCGAATCCTCATCAAATAGGGGTCCACACTCTGTTTCTCCCGGATCCTATCCAACAAAGTGGGTTGCAAAACCAAAGACATAAGATTTGCAGTAACCCCAGGGGACACCACCTCAAGCTCAAGCCGCCTCAACTCCTCAAGTAATGGCGCTTGCTGAGTGATCATCATACTAAGGCTCTGCACTGATCTCCTGCTCAACGCATCTGCCACTACATTCGCCTTGCCGGGGTGATACTGGATGGTAATATCATAATCCTTCAACAACTCTAACCACCGGCGTTGCCTTAGGTTCAATTCCTTTTGAGTGAACAGATACTTGAGACTTTTATGATCCGTAAAAATCTCACAGTGCTCACCATACAAGTAGTGCCGCCACAGCTTCAGTGCAAACACCACAGCTGCCAGCTCCAAATCATGCGTAGGGTAATTCTTCTCGTAATCTTTCAATTGCCGGGAGGCATAGGCAATTACCCTACCATGCTGCATCAACACACATCCCAAGCCACTGTGTGATGCATCACTATAAATCACGAATCCTTCCCCCATAACTGGAAGGGTAAGGATCGGAGCAGACACCGGTCTCTCCTTCAGCTCCTCAAAGCTACGCTGGCACTCGGCACTCCAAACAAATCTAATCCCCTTCCTCGTCAGACGAGTAAGGGGTGTGGAGAGCTTCGCAAAGCCTTCCACAAACCGACGGTAATATCCAGCCAGCCCGAGAAAACTCCTCACCTCGGTAACCGTCGTCGGTCTAGGCCAATCCCGAACAGTATCAACCTTCTGCGGGCCCACCGCCACTCCAATGGCTGAAATCACATGGCCCAAGAAAGCTACCTCTCGAAGCCAGAACTCGCACTTCTTCAACTTGGCATACAACTTCTTCTCCCTCAGAAGTTGCAGCACTATCCTTAAGTGCTCCTCATGCTCAGCATCACTCCGAGAGTAGATCAGGATATTATCAATAAACACCACCACAAATCGGTCCAAGAACGGCTTAAATACTCGATTCATCAAATCCATAAATGCGGCAGGGGCATTAGTTAAACCAAACGGCATCACCGTAAACTCATAATGCCCGTACCGGGTCCTAAAAGCAGTCTTGGAAATATCCTCGGCTTTCACTGTAGTACACTGAAATTTCAGTGCGTCGTACCGAACTTCTACAAATTGTGGAGTTCCGGTGGGAAAATAGCATGTGAGGCTATATGTGAGGCTTCGGCCAAGTTTGGGACTTGTGCGAAGTGTTTTCGGCGCAAATAAGGCACGAAAATGGACTTCGAAAAGTTAAAACTGCTGAACTTGTGAAGTTTGCAGTGGATTCCGGTATGTGGATCTCCATACCGGTACTGAAGTGATTAGTACCGGTATGTGATGTGGTATACCCATATGCGGAGGCTGAAACCGAGAATCCAGCTCTCGGGTTCTGCGGAATTCTCCGGGGTATACCGGAACTAACACCCGTATACCGGTATGTCAATGTGAATACCGGTATACAGTGTTGCGAAATTTCAGTTTTGGCTGGTTGGAAGTGTTGTTTGTGGAGAGGGGCAAAAGTGTCTTTTCACACTCGAGGGAGTGTTAGAAAGGCAGGGAACACCCCATTTCTCAGTCATCTTCCTCCTCTACTTCTCCTCTCCCTCTCCCTCACTTTCTTTCTCTAGAGATCTCTCCAAAACTTGGAGAAAAGGGTGGATTGAGCTTGGAAAAGGCTTCCAAAGGAGAAAAGAAGCTTCTTGGTGCAAGTAGAAGCTTGGGAACTCGCGGTTAAGGTTAGTTTCTCACGTTTTGGGTTCAAACCTTGGAATTGATCTAGTATTATGAGATTTTTGGGAACCCTAGGCAATCTAAACCACAAAACGTGGAGATTGGCCCAGAGATTTTGAGGTTCTATATGCATGCATGTGAAACCTAGGTGAAATGGGGGTTTTTGCCATGGGAGGTTCTAAAAATATTTGGACCTTCGGGAATTACAATTGAGGCATAGGAAATCATGTTAGAACACTTGATTTCATGTATTGAGTTGAATTAAGGGTTCGTAACGAGTAACGAACCGTTTTCTTGTAAACCTAATGTCATTGAACATAGGTGAGACTTAGTGACTTGAACCTAGGGTCATGAGACTTAGGTTGGCAAGTGTAAAATGTTGAGATGGGATGTGCGACGATTTTGCTATCCCGGGTATGCGACGATTTCGCTACCCATGCCATGAGTTGGCAGTGTTGGAATGGAATGTGCGACGATTTTGCTATCCCGGGTATGCGACGATTTCGCTACCCGTGCCATGAGTTGGCGGTGTTGAGATGGGATGTGCGACGAGGTTGCTATCCCGGGTATGCGACGATTTCGCTACCCGTGCCATGAGTTGGCGGTGTTGAAATGGGATGTGCAACGAGGTTGCTATCCCGGGTATGCGACGAGTTCGCTACCTGTGCCATGTGATGGCGGTGTTGAGATGGGGTATGCGACGATTTTGCTATCCCGGGTATGCGACGATTTCGCTACCCAAACTCGGAGGTGACAATTTCACTCCTTGGATGTTGGAACAATTATGGTGAGACGGCGATTCCGAAACCATAAGTAAATGACAAGTAGTTGAACTTGGTCAATGTGAAATATAGGATGAACCTAGGAGAGAATGAAAATTTACATTTCATTTGGTTGCATCCTTTATGTTGATTTACAAGTATGTAAATATTTCTTGCATAGTTATTTGTGATCTAACTTATGCATATGGTGTTTCTTTGGACCTGGTGGGTCGAGCTTCTCTCTTGGGTGGCCTTACCCACTGGGAACTATGTTTATAGTTCTCGCCCCCACGTTTTTCAGGTCCTTCCGCGAGTGAGGCGGCGGAGCGAGGCAAGGGTTTGGCTCCCTAGATAGCGGCCCTTCCATTTTGGTGATACATAGAGTTGTACCCCTAGTCTTGGACTTTGATAGTATAGGGGATTTTCATTGATTATATGAAACTTGTATATTCCATAATTTTGAAACATGATGTATGGAATGAAATTGAAAGAAAAGAAAATTTTGGGCATGTATAAATGTGCTAATGTGATGTAATAGAAGTAGAACTTCTTTATGTTGATGCTTTCCTTGTGCAACTCTTGTACTCCGTTCCTAGTTGGAACCTTGTGGACATGCTTGTGTTGTGACGCCTTGGGCGGGTAGAAGAGACTCTATCCGTTCGGCGGGTCTGGGGCATGCGCCCGTGCGGTTATCCTTTCCACCTAGTTGGTGTTAAAGGCCCGACGAGGCGTCACATTCACCTTCAATTGGTGGTAACCGGACTGCAAATCAATCTTCGAGAAGACACAAGATCCTTGCAGCTGATCAAACAGATCATCAATGCGCGGCAAAGGATACCTGTTCTTGATGGTCACTTTATTCAACTCTCGATAGTCCACACAAAGTCTAAGTGAACCATCCTTCTTCTTCACGAATAACACCGGTGCTCCCCAAGGCGATACACTGGGTCTCACAAACCCTTTATCCATCAAATCCTGAAGCTGCGCCTTAAGCTCTCTCAGCTCAGCCGGTGCCATTCGGTAGGGTGCCTTTGAGATTGGCGCAGTTCCTGGAACTACGTCAATCACAAACTCGACCTCCCTGTCCGGTGGCATAGCAGTCAACTCAGCGGGAAGCACGTCCGGAATCTCGCGGACTACAGAGATGTCCTTAAGTTCCGGTGCCACCGTAGGTACCTCTACAACAGTCACCAAAAATACAGTGCATCCTCGACTCATCATCTGTCTCGCTCGTCCCGACGAAATCCACGTCGCGAACAAAGTTCTCCTGCAGCCTCTATACACGTACTCCTCCTGGCCTGGCTCGCGAAACGTCAAGGTCCTCTCGCTGCAGTTGATCGTCGCGAAATAGCGCGCCAACCAATCCATGCCGAGCACCACATCAAAATCCTGCAATCGCCCCAAGACCAATAGGTCTGTGGGCATCACCCAAGATCCAAGCTGCACTGGGCAAGCCCAACAACACTCCTCCACAAGCAACACATGCTCGGGAATCTGCACCTCTCGTGCATGTGGTAACGGCCCTATTACTAGCCCATGCAATGATGCAAATGCTCGACTAATAAAAAAATGTGATGCACCGGTATCAAATAATACACGAGCTCTAATGCCAGAAATTAAAATGATACCTGCCACCACATGATCTGCTGCCGTGGAGTCCTCAAGTTGAGCCGCAAAGACCCTGCCGCTCTGCGCCTGCTGTCGCCGCTCACCCAGGCGTGGTACGGGAGCCCGATCCGTCTGGCTATGAGTCGGTGGAGCTCCATAGGCCTGCTGATAAACTGAGGGTGCCGATGCTGTCGATGGTGCTTGCAACGCTGCTCGGGGACAAGCTGTCCGCAGATGTCCGGACTGACCACACCCAAAACACCGGCCCTCTCACTGCTCGCACTGCCTAGGCCAATGTGGTCCTCCGCAAATGACACATCTCGGTGCTCCCCTCTGCTGCCGTCCCTGCTGACGGGATCCACCAGACCTCTGTCGCCCTGTCACGCCCCGGGCCCTCGTGGGAGCCTACCAGGCACGTGCACAGACCCGCCGTGTACCTCAAAGCAAACACAAAGTACACAAGGCGTCTACAATAACATAAATCCAAAAGAATAAGGAATACATCCTAAACAGGGTGATCAGAGCGAGAACATAGTTCTACAACTAAAACAAAATCCATACAACTAAAATCTCAAGATATACAATAAAATTATACATCTTATCACTAGTAGATCAATCAACCCACAAAACTATACATCTTTCACTCAAAAATACAATGAAAGGAAACCCATGGTATGCCTACAACCACAACACCGTAGAGGCTCTAGCTAGCTGCTAACCCCTCGCCGCGATCCCAAGCCTCTCCTGCTGCGGAAGGCTCTGAAAAAAAAACCCAACAACAATGGGGGTGAGAACTATTAATCAATAGTTCCCAGTGGGTAAGCCGCCGAGAGTGGCGAATTACACCGCTAGGTCAACTGAGACAAGATAGTATAACGAAACATAAAGCATAAAATATTAAATGCTAACAGATAGTTCTACAACTATCATGCCTCCAATGACTAACTCATCTACATGAACATGAAAATGTTCTATTGTCATAAGCTCAACGATTAATTTCACGGTTTACATGCATGTCAAATTAATGCCATGATCAATTACATATGCTCTAATGTAATAAACTCACTATATGTCAAGTTTTAGTATTACACAAATGACTTGTCTCCAACTACAAGTATGTAATATACATCCAATTTTCTACTACATGTATGAACTATATGACTTGTTCCCAACAATATGGATGTTATGTTCACTAACCACTAGTGTGCCAAGTCATGTTAATATCTCACTACATGTAATGCCACAAGGTCACCACCCTATGTTATGTCCATCAGCTACACCTATATGTACTGATTAACTAGGGTGTCAAATGTCACATTCCTTACGATATTTCCTACCATAAAAGACTTTTCAAGTCTCGGCTTGTGCCGTGCCTAATGGCCCCGTGGTAGTCAACATTCTCGCTAGAATGAGCCTCCCCTACGGCAATCCACTTCGGCGCCCATAAAACCTGCACACAGGCGATCAACATCGCGAAAGGCCCACTCCGGAGTTGCCGGCTTGTAGGGAGCTACCCTCACAAGCATGTGCGAATGAGCACAATGGCATAACAAGCATAGTCAACAGCATAGGAAATACGTTCGTCATGTCTCTAACATGGAATAGCCAACCGATGTCCAAAGGTCTAACATTATGTCAAATTGTCAACCTAGTTATTCACCTAAGTGAAATACAATACGTTTACTACGTTCAATAGCCAAGATGCTAAATGTCAACAATATCATGTTGTTCTCAATTTGTCCGTTGGTATGTCCCTACCAATATGTCCATGTCTCTAACATGTAACCGTTCATCTCATTGTTTACTAAGTTCATAAACCATGCATTACTCTAATGCCACATATCATGCATTCTACAAATGCCAAAACTATGCATTATACTAATGCTATAATCAATACCAAAACCGATGCATTCAACAAATGCTATAGTTCATGCATCATTCCAATGCTACAATTCATGCATTCTACAATGCCATGTAAATGCATTCTACGATGCCAACAAGACCCTATCCATGCCATGCATAAGCTACAACAACCTCTACTACATAGAGTATAGAGCTATCATACAAGTAGAATCCCCTTTCCTCATGTCTTAAACATGGAATCAATCCACGACCAAAGGGTCGAGTCCAAGGCCGACAACGCCCGTCACAATTGCTCACCTAGTTGAGGTGCAACAACTTATACAACATATGTCATAACCTCTCTTTTCTCTATACAAGCATACTTTGGTATGCTAAGAGAGTTCACTAGTCCACCACTCAAGTGGTGACTCATAAGATGCTCATCTCTAGCATGCATAACATACTTAGCATTTCCTAATGCATCATTACACTAATAGTGCAAATACCCTAGCATGCATAATATCCTCATAATGCCATACTATATGAAATATGCATTTTTCATAAACAACTTGCATGTCTAATGCAATCACAATTATCATCATGCCATAATTATTATAATTATGCATCTAATCAATCCTATAACAAGATAGGAGACATAGGGGGAGTTCACCCATTTCGGTGAGGTCAGACCCACCGGATACCCGTCGAAACCTCGCAGTACTTCGAAACGAAGTTGTCCCTCGAGCTTCTCATACCCTAAGATAATTTTCCAAGGGGTTAGGGGCATCGAACAAGCAAATTCAAAAACCACCAAAAATCAATGAGGTAAACGGGTGGAAATTATCTTGAGCAAGTAAAACTTGTTCTAAGTCCCATTGGAGGTTAGAGATCTTCCAATCTAACCTACAACAACATTCTACACCCATCAATTCCACCTCAAGAGCTCTCATTCAAGAAACCCCAAATAAAACCCTAATTTTCATGAAACTAGGTTTTAATGCTAATTACAAGCAAAAATCACAAATAGAGGTTGTAAAAGAGTTTACCAACCTCAATTCAAGCTTCCAACCGGGCTTACACAAGCTAGGGTTGAAGATCCATCCATCAACAAGCTCTCTTCCACAGCCCCGAGCTCCCTCCAAGCCTAGGAGCACTCCTCCATGAAGAAAATGGAGGAAAAAGAGATCAAAACCAAGATCTAGGGGGTTGGGAGCAAGAAAATCTAGAGAGAGAGAGAGGGAAACCTACCTTTCCTTCTCCTCCAAGCCTCAGCCACAGCAGCAAAAGAGGGGGTGAAGGGGTACTTAACCCACTGCACAAAATCCAACTAGGCCCCTCAAAGAGCCAAAATTGCAAAACTGCTCAAAATGCAATTTCTGTATTGTATACCAGTATGCGTATGGGCATACCGGTATCCAACCAAAAATCCCACAAACCCGAGCCTCGGCCAAGCAGTCTGCGCAACGGGATTCCGGTATGCGACTTCTCCATACCGGTACAAAATGCTCCAATACCGGTATGCGCATTGCACATACCGGAATGCCAGCATATTCCGGTATCAACTGCGGAATCCCGCAGAACCCGAGAGCTGCGCACAACCAGTTTTCACTGGATTCCGGTATACCTAAACCAGATACCGGTATGCAATGCAAAATCTGTACTTTTGCATATTTCGACTTCCGGAGTCCATTTTCGTACTTTTCAAGTCCCGAAAACACTCCGAAGCTCACCAAACTCAACTCAAAACTCCAGAATAGTATAAGCCACTATTCTCTCACTAGAACTCCGCAATTTGCTAAAGTTCAGTGTACTACATACTCCCCTCCTAAAAAGGAGTTTCGTCCGCGAAACTACGGATTAACAACCATCAACAAACAGCAAACCAAAGGGGATAAAACATCGCCCTCGCAGTGAAGCCTCCAGCTCTCACACCATGCATCGCGTCCAAGATGTTGCTCCAAAGCATCTTGTAGTAGGAATAGTGATAATTCCAAACCTACAATCCACAAGTCCAATCCAACAATATGCTCCTTGAAGTTTAGATCTTCATGTAGCTCTAAAGAAACGTCATCCACCATCGGGGTAGACTTCAAATACTCGCTCGGAGCGTCAAAACACATTATATACCTTCAGTAGATCTGAAGTAAAACAACTCGACATGCCACTAGGCCCATTTGCCTCAGGGTCTCAAATAATCCTGAGAATCTGAAACTTAGATTCCTCATACTCAAGCTCTTGGATTTCCTTAACTAAGTATCACACTCAGATCATCAGATTCAGATGCTTAAAATCCTATCTCTCACCGAGAATCATCCATTGGCTCAAATTCCAAAATAATAGAGCTAGACGCCCTATGCAATCGCATAATATTCCAAGGTATACTTGCGCAAAATTTTCTCAATCCAACTCAGGTGAATAGTGACTCCTATTCACAACTTTTCAACAATCATCACGTCTAGCTTAGAAGCGAGACAATCCAATTCCGGAAACTCCGGCAATCATCCTCTATCCATACCAAGTAGATGGCCTTCACATAGCATATCTCAAAAATCCTGCTATCACAGGTACAACCTGTCGGTTCCACCGTCAAAACACTTTCTGATAGCCCACAAAATTTTCATCCGCCGCAACACTCTTGATCTCGATGCATCATTTACCAGTCGGGATCAAGGCTAATTCCCGTGATCCGATCCAAAAGATAGATATCACATCATATTACTCGTCTCAACGATATCTCTGGTATACCAGCCTCTAACCTGTTTTCACAGCTTCAACTCATTTCCTTGAGTGTAGAGATATCTCCAACAATAAGGTCTGGGTGCACTTCACACCACTATCTAAACATAAAATTGCCATAGCTTCCAAGTAAATGTCATGGCAATCTTTTCCAAATCACAATTTGGCAAATCCTTCTGCATTCTCTCACTTGCTGAAAGGTCAATACTACCTTCCTATTTTACACCAAAGTGTAACTCAATCCGTAGAGAGAAGCGTAACTACAAAGCACATAACCCGCCTTCGGGGTAACCAAGGTTGGCGGTCGTCAACCACACCAACAATTCCAAGAAACCTCTCTCACACATATCTTTGCAAAGATTTAATCCTTTTATGTGTGAGTCAAGAGAAGGGAGTAGACAACTGAATAATCTCCCCACAATCATCCATAACATCTAATCAAACTAGGAAGTTTGAACTTCGATCATATCCGCTTGTCTCAACCCACTATGGATAGTTTGATTTCCTTGAAATCTTCAATCATAATCACTTTGGCATCAACTGCCAAGGGATGCTAGTCCTCACAACCAAATCAGCACGTCTTCAACTTGAAGCACTTGCAATCCTCATTCAAAGGAATCTTCAAGGTCTTCATCACCTCTCGACTTCCAACATATCGTCGATGCGCACAGGGACAAAGACACCTAGAAGGGCCAAACATAAAAACACACAAGAGCATCAACCAGCTCAACCGACACCACGACAATTTCGCAATGTCTACACCGAGTGAACAAGTCACCCTCGGTTCAAACTCAACCTCAATCCAACGAGAGTAGTACTCAAATTGCAACTACCCTCGGTTAAAACCAGAATTCATGGAGCTTGATCAAACAGATCAACAGATCTCGACTACGGGTGCATATCCTTCATCGTGACCCTACCGAGTTCACGATAGTCGACTCACAGTCGAAATGACCCATCCGCTCAAAACAAACGAGATCTACACTCCACAAGAGGAAACACAAGGCAAAAGAGGTCTCCAGACCAAGCCTTCAACTCTCACAACACAACCGGGATTGCACAGGCAACTCCCTCACAAGAGACATCCTCGCTTTTGAGGATTCTCAACACTCACCAAAGATGCTGGCCCAAAGGCCACGCGCTCGCTCAGCCAATAACCAGGCTTGGGCAGGTGAAACAAGCATCGCAATTAGCGAACTTCCAAGCCCTCTGAAAACACTATTTCGTGTCCAAGTTCCCAAAGCACTACAGCTCGGCTCACACACTCATCGGCAATCAGATAGCCGAAGAGCCAGCCCAAGTTCAAATTAGAACTAAACGCTCTCAGCCACATAAAGCCAATCGCTTCGTTGGCGCACAGAAACATCCAAAGTTAACGGAGTACAAGAACAGTACTCACAAGTCCAAGCACTCAGGACCACTCGATCTGCAATGACAAGGAATGAGTTCCCTGCCATGCATTCGGCAAACAGCCGAACCAAAACCACAGTCATAGCAAGCAACCAGCTAGCTCCAAAACTACGAGCTGCGACAACCTCCATCGTCGCTGCATCATCATCCGCCCGTCTTACAGGCACGCACACATCCAAAGCCGGCCGTGCACGAAGTCGGTCCCAACATTGTCGACACTATCCTCCTCAATCACTCCCACGGGGAATGGCCCACCTGGCCACGAAGGGAGCACCTGCCTCAATTCCAAGAGCATCATCGGGTACGTGCGGACTCCACCGCTCACACATCACTATAGCTGGTGACGATTCGACGTCCCTCTTCATCCTGCTGAAGATCCACTTCTTGAGATCAATTTCTCTTGGAACACCTTGCCTGTCCTCTTACATTAGACTTGCCACTCTTAGTAGCTTCCTTTGCCGTCCCAACGGTCTCCACGTCTCTCGCCCTTATCAAGGTGCGATCCACATTCTCATAAAATTTCTTGAGGTCGACTGTCAACTGGATCGACAAATCCTCCAGTTGCTTAATCCTCTAGTCTGCCGGCGCAAAGCCTCAACTTGGGGTAGCATCATAAACGATCGCCGTTCCACCGTACTCGTTGAATTTGCCAGTTGTTCTCTCAACTTCAGGGTTCTACCAAACCCGGAGGATGCAGGGTTTCCGTCTCGGCTGCCTCGGCCGCCATCGAGTGCGTCGTTCACCACTCAAGCTGCAACAAGCAAAACATGCGCAGGTGGAACACCCCACGCCAACGCATCCCCACACAAGACTATAACCCCAATCATGCGAAAGTAATGAAGTGGACTCCCACTATTCCCCGATGTCACGTTGTCGGCCGCCAACGTGACCCTCCAAGGGTATAGAAGTGGTTCACTCCGATCTAACTCCAACGCCTTTGGAGTTTTAGACATGACCCAATCATAATACTTTCGCCAATAAGTCACAAGAGATCCCGTCTCTCACGTTCCTATTCCTTATCGTACAACCTGCCTAAGGTTTACTAGGTCCACTAAGACTTAACCCTAGGCTCTGATACCACAATAATCTGTCACGCCCCGGGCCCTCGTGGGAGCCTACCAGGCACGTGCACAGACCCGCCGTGTACCTCAAAGCAAACACAAAGTACACAAGGCGTCTACAATAACATAAATCCAAAAGAATAAGGAATACATCCTAAACAGGGTGATCAGAGCGAGAACATAGTTCTACAACTAAAACAGAATCCATACAACTAAAATCTCAAGATATACAATAAAATTATACATCTTATCACTAGTAGATCAATCAACCCACAAAACTATACATCTTTCATTCAAAAATACAATGAAAGGAAACCCATGGTATGCCTACAACCACAACACCGTAGAGGCTCTAGCTAGCTGCTAACCCCTCGCCGCGATCCCAAGCCTCTCCTGCTGCGGAAGGCTCTGAAAAAAAAACCCAACAACAATGGGGGTGAGAACTATTAATCAATAGTTCCCAGTGGGTAAGCCGCCGAGAGTGGCGAATTACACCGCTAGGTCAACTGAGGCAAGATAGTATAACGAAACATAAAGCATAAAATATTAAATGCTAACAGATAGTTCTACAACTATCATGCCTCCAATGACTAACTCATCTACATGAACATGAAAATGTTCTATTGTCATAAGCTCAACGATTAATTTCACGGTTTACATGCATGTCAAATTAATGCCATGATCAATTACATATGCTCTAATGTAATAAACTCACTATATGTCAAGTTTTAGTATTACACAAATGACTTGTCTCCAACTACAAGTATGTAATATACATCCAATTTTCTACTACATGTATGAACTATATGACTTGTTCCCAACAATATGGATGTTATGTTCACTAACCACTAGTGTGCCAAGTCATGTTAATATCTCACTACATGTAATGCCACAAGGTCACCACCCTATGTTATGTCCATCAGCTACACCTATATGTACTGATTAACTAGGGTGTCAAATGTCACATTCCTTACGATATTTCCTACCATAAAAGACTTTTCAAGTCTCGGCTTGTGCCGTGCCTAATGGCCCCGTGGTAGTCAACATTCTCGCTAGAATGAGCCTCCCCCACGGCAATCCACTTCGGCGCCCATAAAACCTGCACACAGGCGATCAACATCGCGAAAGGCCCACTCCGGAGTTGCCGGCTTGTAGGGAGCTACCCTCACAAGCATGTGCGAATGAGCACAATGGCATAACAAGCATAGTCAACAGCATAGGAAATACGTTCGTCATGTCTCTAACATGGAATAGCCAACCGATGTCCAAAGGTCTAACATTATGTCAAATTGTCAACCTAGTTATTCACCTAAGTGAAATACAATACGTTTACTACGTTCAATAGCCAAGATGCTAAATGTCAACAATATCATGTTGTTCTCAATTTGTCCGTTGGTATGTCCCTACCAATATGTCCATGTCTCTAACATGTAACCGTTCATCTCATTGTTTACTAAGTTCATAAACCATGCATTACTCTAATGCCACATATCATGCATTCTACAAATGCCAAAACTATGCATTATACTAATGCTATAATCAATACCAAAACCGATGCATTCAACAAATGCTATAGTTCATGCATCATTCCAATGCTACAATTCATGCATTCTACAATGCCATGACAATGCATTCTACGATGCCAACAAGACCCTATCCATGCCATGCCATGCATAAGCTACAACAACCTCTACTACATAGAGTATAGAGCTATCATACAAGTAGAATCCCCTTTCCTCATGTCTTAAACATGGAATCAATCCACGACCAAAGGGTCGAGTCCAAGGCCGACAACGCCCGTCACAATTGCTCACCTAGTTGAGGTGCAACAACTTATACAACATATGTCATAACCTCTCTTTTCTCTATACAAGCATACTTTGGTATGCTAAGAGAGTTCACTAGTCCACCACTCAAGTGGTGACTCATAAGATGCTCATCTCTAGCATGCATAACATACTTAGCATTTCCTAATGCATCATTACACTAATAGTGCAAATACCCTAGCATGCATAATATCCTCATAATGCCATACTATATGAAATATGCATTTTTCATAAACAACTTGCATGTCTCATGCAATCACAATTATCATCATGCCATAATTATTATAATTATGCATCTAATCAATCCTATAACAAGATAGGAGACATAGGGGGAGTTCACCCATTTCGGTGAGGTCAGACCCACCGGATACCCGTCGAAACCTCGCAGTACTTCGAAACGAAGTTGTCCCTCGAGCTTCTCATACCCTAAGATAATTTTCCAAGGGGTTAGGGGCATCGAACAAGCAAATTCAAAAAACCACCAAAAATCAATGAGGTAAATGGGTGGAAATTACCTTGAGCAAGTAAAACTTGTTCTAAGTCCCATTGGAGGTTAGAGATCTTCCAATCTAACCTACAACAACATTCTACACCCATCAATTCCACCTCAAGAGCTCTCATTCAAGAAACCCCAAATAAAACCCTAATTTTCGTCTTTTTAGTCGAATCTGGACCGTACTCACGTGAAAAACTCGCACTCATCGAGGGCGTAATAGAAACGCTCTTATGGGTTTCAATCCTCATTCGTTCAAATCTGACAATGAACGCGTGGCAAAGGTCGCAACCCTTCTTTGTGGGGTGTAATAGAACGGCTTTCTTATGGGCTCAATCCTCCTTCGTTCGAATCTGAACATGTACTCGTGGCAAACTCGCACTCTTTAGGCATAATAGAATTGGCTTTTGTGGGGGCTTCCAATCATCGTTCGG
>JABWPP010000041.1:0-49765 GCA_016920855.1 Puya raimondii
TAATAGAATGCTCTCTTGGGCTTCGATCCTCGTTCCTTCGAATCTGAGCATGTACTCGTGGCAAATTCGCACTCTTGGGGCGTAATAGAATGCTCTCTTGGGCTTCGATCCTCGTTCCTTCGAATCTGAGCATGTACTCGTGGCAAATTCGCACTCTTGGGGCGTAATAGAATGCTCTCTTGGGCTTCGATCCTCGTTCCTTCGAATGTGTGCATGTACTCGTGGCAAATTCGCACTCTTGGGGCGTAATAGAATGCTCTCTTGGGCTTCGATCCTCGTTCCTTCGAATGTGTGCATGTACTCGTGGCAAATTCGCACTCTTGGGGCGTAATAGAATGCTCTCTTGGGCTTCGATCCTCGTTCCTTCGAATGTGAGCATGTACTCGTGGCAAATTCGCACTCTTGGGGCGTAATAGAATGCTCTCTTGGGCTTCGATCCTCGTTCCTTCGAATGTGAGCATGTATCCTCGTTCCTTCGAATGTGAGCATGTACTCGTGGTAAATTCGCACTCTTGGGGCGTAATAGAATGCTCTCGTGGTAAATTCGCACTCTTGGGGCGTAATAGAATGCTCTCTTGGGCTTCGATCCTCGTTCCTTCGAATGTGAGCATGTACTCGTGGCAAATTCGCACTCTTGGGGCGTAATAGAATGCTCTCTTGGGCTTCGATCCTCGTTCCTTCGAATGTGAGCATGTACTCGTGGCAAATTCGCACTCTTGGGGCGTAATAGAATGCTCTCTTGGGCTTCGATCCTCGTTCCTTCGAATGTGAGCATGTACTCGTGGCAAATTCGCACTCTTGGGGCGTAATAGAATGCTCTCTTGGGGCTTCGATCCTCGTTCCTTCGAATGTGAGCATGTACTCGTGGTAAATTCGCACTCTTGGGGCGTAATAGAATGCTCTCTTGGGCTTCGATCCTCGTTCCTTCGAATGTGAGCATGTACTCGTGGCAAATTCGCACTCTTGGGGCGTAATAGAATGCTCTCTTGGGCTTCGATCCTCGTTCCTTCGAATGTGAGCATGTACTCGTGGTAAATTCGCACTCTTGGGGCGTAATAGAATGCTCTCTTGGGCTTCGATCCTCGTTCCTTCGAATGTGAGCATGTACTCGTGGCAAATTCGCACTCTTGGGGCGTAATAGAATGCTCTCTTGGGCTTCGATCCTCGTTCCTTCGAATGTGAGCATGTACTCGTGGCAAATTCGCACTCTTGGGGCGTAATAGAATGCTCTCTTGGGCTTCGATCCTCGTTCCTTCGAATGTGAGCATGTACTCGTGGCAAATTCGCACTCTTGGGGCGTAATAGAATGCTCTCTTGGGCTTCGATCCTCGTTCCTTCGAATGTGAGCATGTACTCGTGGCAAATTCGCACTCTTGGGGCGTAATAGAATGCTCTCTTGGGCTTCGATCCTCGTTCCTTCGAATGTGAGCATGTACTCGTGGCAAATTCGCACTCTTGGGGCGTAATAGAATGCTCTCTTGGGCTTCGATCCTCGTTCCTTCGAATGTGAGCATGTACTCGTGGCAAATTCGCACTCTTGGGGCGTAATAGAATGCTCTCTTGGGCTTCGATCCTCGTTCCTTCGAATGTGAGCATGTACTCGTGGCAAATTCGCACTCTTGGGGCGTAATAGAATGCTCTCTTGGGCTTCGATCCTCGTTCCTTCGAATGTGAGCATGTACTCGTGGCAAATTCGCACTCTTGGGGCGTAATAGAATGCTCTCTTGGGCTTCGATCCTCGTTCCTTCGAATGTGAGCATGTACTCGTGGCAAATTCGCACTCTTGGGGCATTATAGAATGCTCTCTTGGGCTTCGATCCTCGTTCCTTCGAATGTGAGCATGTACTCGTGGTAAATTCGCACTCTTGGGGCGTAATAGAATGCTCTCTTGGGCTTCGATCCTCGTTCCTTCGAATGTGAGCATGTACTCGTGGCAAATTCGCACTCTTGGGGCGTAATAGAATGCTCTCTTGGGCTTCGATCCTCGTTCCTTCGAATGTGAGCATGTACTCGTGGCAAATTCGCACTCTTGGGGCGTAATAGAATGCTCTCTTGGGCTTCGATCCTCGTTCCTTCGAATGTGAGCATGTACTCGTGGCAAATTCGCACTCTTGGGGCGTAATAGAATGCTCTCTTGGGGCTTCGATCCTCGTTCCTTCGAATCTGAGCATGTACTCGTGGCAAATTCGCACTCTTGGGGCGTAATAGAATGCTCTCTTGGGCTTCGATCCTCGTTCCTTCGAATGTGAGCATGTACTCGTGGCAAATTCGCACTCTTGGGGCGTAATAGAATGCTCTCTTGGGCTTCGATCCTCGTTCCTTCGAATGTGAGCATGTACTCGTGGCAAATTCGCACTCTTGGGGCGTAATAGAATGCTCTCTTGGGCTTCGATCCTCGTTCCTTCGAATGTGAGCATGTACTCGTGGCAAATTCGCACTCTTGGGGCGTAATAGAATGCTCACTTGGGCTTCGATCCGTTCCTTCGAATGTGAGCATGTACTCATGGCAAATTCGCACTCTTGGGGCGTAATAGAATGCTCTCTTGGGCTTCGATCCTCGTTCCTTCGAATGTGAGCATGTACTCGTGGCAAATTCGCACTCTTGGGGCGTAATAGAATGCTCTCTTGGGCTTCGATCCTCGTTCCTTCGAATGTGAGCATGTACTCGTGGCAAATTCGCACTCTTGGGGCGTAATAGAATGCTCTCTTGGGCTTCGATCCTCGTTCCTTCGAATGTGAGCATGTACTCGTGGCAAATTCGCACTCTTGGGGCGTAATAGAATGCTCTCTTGGGCTTCGATCCTCGTTCCTTCGAATGTGAGCATGTACTCGTGGCAAATTCGCACTCTTGGGGCGTAATAATAGAATGCTCTCTTGGGCTTCGATCCTCGTTCCTTCGAATGTGAGCATGTACTCGTGGCAAATTCGCACTCTTGGGGCGTAATAGAATGCTCTCTTGGGCTTCGATCCTCGTTCCTTCGAATGTGAGCATGTACTCGTGGAAAATTCGCACTCTTGGGGCGTAATAGAATGCTCTCTTGGGGCTTCGATCCTCGTTCCTTCGAATGTGAGCATGTACTCGTGGCAAAATCGCACTCTTGGGGCGTAATAGAATGCTCTCTTGGGCTTCGATCCTCGTTCCTTCGAATGTGAGCATGTACTCGTGGCAAATTCGCACTCTTGGGGCGTAATAGAATGCTCTCTTGGGCTTCGATCCTCGTTCCTTCGAATGTGAGCATGTACTCGTGGCAAATTCGCACTCTTGGGGCGTAATAGAATGCTCTCTTGGGCTTCGATCCTCGTTCCTTCGAATGTGAGCATGTACTCGTGGCAAATTCGCACTCTTGGGGCGTAATAGAATGCTCTCTTGGGCTTCGATCCTCGTTCCTTCGAATGTGAGCATGTACTCGTGGCAAATTCGCACTCTTGGGGCGTAATAGAATGCTCTCTTGGGCTTCGATCCTCGTTCCTTCGAATGTGAGCATGTACTCGTGGCAAAATTCGCACTCTTGGGGCGTAATAGAATGCTCTCTTGGGCTTCGATCCTCGTTCCTTCGAATGTGAGCATGTACTCGTGGCAAATTCGCACTCTTGGGGCGTAATAGAATGCTCTCTTGGGCTTCGATCCTCGTTCCTTCGAATGTGAGCATGTACTCGTGGCAAATTCGCACTCTTGGGGCGTAATAGAATGCTCTCTTGGGCTTCGATCCTCGTTCCTTCGAATGTGAGCATGTACTCGTGGCAAATTCGCACTCTTGGGGCGTAATAGAATGCTCTCTTGGGCTTCGATCCTCGTTCCTTCGAATGTGAGCATGTACTCGTGGCAAATTCGCACTCTTGGGGCGTAATAGAATGCTCTCTTGGGCTTCGATCCTCGTTCCTTCGAATGTGAGCATGTACTCGTGGCAAATTCGCACTCTTGGGGCGTAATAGAATGCTCTCTTGGGCTTCGATCCTCGTTCCTTCGAATGTGAGCATGTACTCGTGGCAAATTCGCACTCTTGGGGCGTAATAGAATGCTCTCTTGGGCTTCGATCCTCGTTCCTTCGAATGTGAGCATGTACTCGTGGCAAATTCGCACTCTTGGGGCGTAATAGAATGCTCTCTTGGGGCTTCGATCCTCGTTCCTTCGAATGTGAGCATGTACTCGTGGCAAATTCGCACTCTTGGGGCGTAATAGAATGCTCTCTTGGGCTTCGATCCTCGTTCCTTCGAATGTGAGCATGTACTCGTGGCAAATTCGCACTCTTGGGGCGTAATAGAATGCTCTCTTGGGCTTCGATCCTCGTTCCTTCGAATGTGAGCATGTACTCGTGGCAAATTCGCACTCTTGGGGCGTAATAGAATGCTCTCTTGGGCTTCGATCCTCGTTCCTTCGAATGTGAGCATGTACTCGTGGCAAATTCGCACT
Organism: Puya raimondii; assembly: GCA_016920855.1. Lineage (NCBI taxonomy): Eukaryota > Viridiplantae > Streptophyta > Magnoliopsida > Poales > Bromeliaceae > Puya > Puya raimondii. Next base: position 4,412 of record JABWPP010000041.1, read on the forward strand.
CTTGGGGCGTAATAGAATGCTCTCTTGGGCTTCGATCCTCGTTCCTTCGAATGTGAGCATGTACTCGTGGCAAATTCGCACTCTTGGGGCGTAATAGAATGCTCTCTTGGGCTTCGATCCTCGTTCCTTCGAATGTGAGCATGTACTCGTGGCAAATTCGCACTCTTGGGGCGTAATAGAATGCTCTCTTGGGCTTCGATCCTCGTTCCTTCGAATGTGAGCATGTACTCGTGGCAAATTCGCACTCTTGGGGCGTAATAGAATGCTCTCTTGGGCTTCGATCCTCGTTCCTTCGAATGTGAGCATGTACTCGTGGCAAATTCGCACTCTTGGGGCGTAATAGAATGCTCTCTTGGGCTTCGATCCTCGTTCCTTCGAATGTGAGCATGTACTCGTGGCAAATTCGCACTCTTGGGGCGTAATAGAATGCTCTCTTGGGCTTCGATCCTCGTTCCTTCGAATGTGAGCATGTACTCGTGGCAAATTCGCACTCTTGGGGCGTAATAGAATGCTCTCTTGGGCTTCGATCCTCGTTCCTTCGAATGTGAGCATGTACTCGTGGCAAATTCGCACTCTTGGGGCGTAATAGAATGCTCTCTTGGGCTTCGATCCTCGTTCCTTCGAATGTGAGCATGTACTCGTGGCAAATTCGCACTCTTTCGGGCGTAATAGAATGCTCTCTTGGGCTTCGATCCTCGTTCCTTCGAATGTGAGCATGTACTCGTGGCAAATTCGCACTCTTGGGGCGTAATAGAATGCTCTCTTGGGCTTCGATCCTCGTTCCTTCGAATGTGAGCATGTACTCGTGGCAAATTCGCACTCTTGGGGCGTAATAGAATGCTCTCTTGGGCTTCGATCCTCGTTCCTTCGAATGTGAGCATGTACTCGTGGCAAATTCGCACTCTTGGGGCGTAATAGAATGCTCTCTTGGGCTTCGATCCTCGTTCCTTCGAATGTGAGCATGTACTCGTGGCAAATTCGCACTCTTGGGGCGTAATAGAATGCTCTCTTGGGCTTCGATCCTCGTTCCTTCGAATGTGAGCATGTACTCGTGGCAAATTCGCACTCTTGGGCGTAATAGAATGCTCTCTTGGGCTTCGATCCTCGTTCCTTCGAATGTGAGCATGTACTCGTGGCAAATTCGCACTCTTGGGGCGTAATAGAATGCTCTCTTGGGCTTCGATCCTCGTTCCTTCGAATGTGAGCATGTACTCGTGGCAAATTCGCACTCTTGGGGCGTAATAGAATGCTCTCTTGGGCTTCGATCCTCGTTCCTTCGAATGTGAGCATGTACTCGTGGCAAATTCGCACTCTTGGGGCGTAATAGAATGCTCTCTTGGGCTTCGATCCTCGTTCCTTCGAATGTGAGCATGTACTCGTGGCAAATTCGCACTCTTGGGGCGTAATAGAATGCTCTCTTGGGCTTCGATCCTCGTTCCTTCGAATGTGAGCATGTACTCGTGGCAAATTCGCACTCTTGGGGCGTAATAGAATGCTCTCTTGGGCTTCGATCCTCGTTCCTTCGAATGTGAGCATGTACTCGTGGCAAATTCGCACTCTTGGGGCGTAATAGAATGCTCTCTTGGGCTTCGATCCTCGTTCCTTCGAATGTGAGCATGTACTCGTGGCAAATTCGCACTCTTGGGGCGTAATAGAATGCTCTCTTGGGCTTCGATCCTCGTTCCTTCGAATGTGAGCATGTACTCGTGGCAAATTCGCACTCTTGGGGCGTAATAGAATGCTCTCTTGGGCTTCGATCCTCGTTTCTTCGAATGTGAGCATGTACTCGTGGCAAATTCGCACTCTTGGGTCGTAATAGAATGCTCTCTTGGGCTTCGATCCTCGTTCCTTCGAATGTGAGCATGTACTCGTGGCAAATTCGCACTCTTGGGGCGTAATAGAATGCTCTCTTGGGCTTCGATCCTCGTTCCTTCGAATGTGAGCATGTACTCGTGGCAAATTCGCACTCTTGGGGCGTAATAGAATGCTCTCTTGGGCTTCGATCCTCGTCCTTCCTTCGAATGTGAGCATGTACTCGTGGCAAATTCGCACTCTTGGGGCGTAATAGAATGCTCTCTTGGGGCTTCGATCCTCGTTCCTTCGAATGTGAGCATGTACTCGTGGCAAATTCGCACTCTTGGGGCGTAATAGAATGCTCTTTGGGCTTCGATCCTCGTTCCTTCGAATGTGAGCATGTACTCGTGGCAAATTCGCACTCTTGGGGCGTAATAGAATGCTCTCTTGGGCTTCGATCCTCGTTCCTTCGAATGTGAGCATGTACTCGTGGCAAATTCGCACTCTTGGGGCGTAATAGAATGCTCTCTTGGGCTTCGATCCTCGTTCCTTCGAATGTGAGCATGTACTCGTGGCAAATTCGCACTCTTGGGGCGTAATAGAATGCTCTCTTGGGCTTCGATCCTCGTTCCTTCGAATGTGAGCATGTACTCGTGGCAAATTCGCACTCTTGGGGCGTAATAGAATGCTCTCTTGGGCTTCGATCCTCGTTCCTTCGAATGTGAGCATGTACTCGTGGCAAATTCGCACTCTTGGGGCGTAATAGAATGCTCTCTTGGGCTTCGATCCTCGTTCCTTCGAATGTGAGCATGTACTCGTGGCAAATTCGCACTCTTGGGGCGTAATAGAATGCTCTCTTGGGCTTCGATCCTCGTTCCTTCGAATGTGAGCATGTACTCGTGGCAAATTCGCACTCTTGGGGCGTAATAGAATGCTCTCTTGGGCTTCGATCCTCGTTCCTTCGAATGTGAGCATGTACTCGTGGTAAATTCGCACTCTTGGGGCGTAATAGAATGCTCTCTTGGGCTTCGATCCTCGTTCCTTCGAATGTGAGCATGTACTCGTGGCAAATTCGCACTCTTGGGGCGTAATAGAATGCTCTCTTGGGCTTCGATCCTCGTTCCTTCGAATGTGAGCATGTACTCGTGGCAAATTCGCACTCTTGGGGCGTAATAGAATGCTCTCTTGGGCTTCGATCCTCGTTCCTTCGAATGTGAGCATGTACTCGTGGCAAATTCGCACTCTTGGGGCGTAATAGAATGCTCTCTTGGGCTTCGATCCTCGTTCCTTCGAATGTGAGCATGTACTCGTGGCAAATTCGCACTCTTGGGGCGTAATAGAATGCTCTCTTGGGCTTCGATCCTCGTTCCTTCGAATGTGAGCATGTACTCGTGGCAAATTCGCACTCTTGGGGCGTAATAGAATGCTCTCTTGGGCTTCGATCCTCGTTCCTTCGAATGTGAGCATGTACTCGTGGCAAATTCGCACTCTTGGGGCGTAATAGAATGCTCTCTTGGGCTTCGATCCTCGTTCCTTCGAATGTGAGCATGTACTCGTGGCAAATTCGCACTCTTGGGGCGTAATAGAATGCTCTCTTGGGCTTCGATCCTCGTTCCTTCGAATGTGAGCATGTACTCGTGGCAAATTCGCACTCTTGGGGCGTAATAGAATGCTCTCTTGGGCTTCGATCCTCGTTCCTTCGAATGTGAGCATGTACTCGTGGCAAATTCGCACTCTTGGGGCGTAATAGAATGCTCTCTTGGGCTTCGATCCTCGTTCCTTCGAATGTGAGCATGTACTCGTGGCAAATTCGCACTCTTGGGGCGTAATAGAATGCTCTCTTGGGCTTCGATCCTCGTTCCTTCGAATGTGAGCATGTACTCGTGGCAAATTCGCACTCTTGGGGCGTAATAGAATGCTCTCTTGGGCTTCGATCCTCGTTCCTTCGAATGTGAGCATGTACTCGTGGCAAATTCGCACTCTTGGGGCGTAATAGAATGCTCTCTTGGGCTTCGATCCTCGTTCCTTCGAATGTGAGCATGTACTCGTGGCAAATTCGCACTCTTGGGGCGTAATAGAATGCTCTCTTGGGCTTCGATCCTCGTTCCTTCGAATGTGAGCATGTACTCGTGGCAAATTCGCACTCTTGGGGCGTAATAGAATGCTCTCTTGGGGCTTCGATCCTCGTTCCTTCGAATGTGAGCATGTACTCGTGGCAAATTCGCACTCTTGGGGCGTAATAGAATGCTCTCTTGGGCTTCGATCCTCGTTCCTTCGAATGTGAGCATGTACTCGTGGCAAATTCGCACTCTTGGGGCGTAATAGAATGCTCTCTTGGGCTTCGATCCTCGTTCCTTCGAATGTGAGCATGTACTCGTGGCAAATTCGCACTCTTGGGGCGTAATAGAATGCTCTCTTGGGCTTCGATCCTCGTTCCTTCGAATGTGAGCATGTACTCGTGGCAAATTCGCACTCTTGGGGCGTAATAGAATGCTCTCTTGGGGCTTCGATCCTCGTTCCTTCGAATGTGAGCATGTACTCGTGGCAAATTCGCACTCTTGGGGCGTAATAGAATGCTCTCTTGGGCTTCGATCCTCGTTCCTTCGAATGTGAGCATGTACTCGTGGCAAATTCGCACTCTTGGGGCGTAATAGAATGCTCTCTTGGGCTTCGATCCTCGTTCCTTCGAATGTGAGCATGTGCTCGTGGCGTGGTAAAATTCGCACTCTTGGGGCGTAATAGAATGCTCTCTTGGGCTTCGATCCTCGTTCCTTCGAATGTGAGCATGTACTCGTGGCAAATTCGCACTCTTGGGGCGTAATAGAATGCTCTCTCTTGGGCTTCGATCCTCGTTCCTTCGAATGTGAGCATGTACTCGTGGCAAATTCGCACTCTTGGGGCGTAATAGAATGCTCTCTTGGGCTTCGATCCTCGTTCCTTCGAATGTGAGCATGTACTCGTGGCAAATTCGCACTCTTGGGGCGTAATAGAATGCTCTCTTGGGGCTTCGATCCTCGTTCCTTCAAATGTGAGCATGTACTCGTGGCAAATTCGCACTCTTGGGGCGTAATAGAATGCTCTCTTTGGGCTTCGATCCTCGTTCCTTCAATTGTGAGCATGTACTCGTGGCAAATTCGCACTCTTGGGGCGTAATAGAATGCTCTCTTGGGCTTCGATCCTCGTTCCTTCGAATGTGAGCATGTACTCGTGGCAAATTCGCACTCTTGGGGCGTAATAGAATGCTCTCTTGGGCTTCGATCCTCGTTCCTTCGAATGTGAGCATGTACTCGTGGCAAATTCGCACTCTTGGGGCGTAATAGAATGCTCTCTTGGGCTTCGATCCTCGTTCCTTCGAATGTGAGCATGTACTCGTGGCAAATTCGCACTCTTGGGGCGTAATAGAATGCTCTCTTGGGCTTCGATCCTCGTTCCTTCGAATGTGAGCATGTACTCGTGGCAAATTCGCACTCTTGGGGCGTAATAGAATGCTCTCTTGGGCTTCGATCCTCGTTCCTTCGAATGTGAGCATGTACTCGTGGCAAATTCGCACTCTTGGGGCGTAATAGAATGCTCTCTTGGGCTTCGATCCTCGTTCCTTCGAATGTGAGCATGTACTCGTGGCAAATTCGCACTCTTGGGGCGTAATAGAATGCTCTCTTGGGCTTCGATCCTCGTTCCTTCGAATGTGAGCATGTACTCGTGGCAAATTCGCACTCTTGGGGCGTAATAGAATGCTCTCTTGGGCTTCGATCCTCGTTCCTTCGAATGTGAGCATGTACTCGTGGCAAATTCGCACTCTTGGGGCGTAATAGAATGCTCTCTTGGGCTTCGATCCTCGTTCCTTCGAATGTGAGCATGTACTCGTGGCAAATTCGCACTCTTGGGGCGTAATAGAATGCTCTCTTGGGCTTCGATCCTCGTTCCTTCGAATGTGAGCATGTACTCGTGGCAAATTCGCACTCTTGGGGCGTAATAGAATGCTCTCTTGGGCTTCGATCCTCGTTCCTTCGAATGTGAGCATGTACTCGTGGCAAATTCGCACTCTTGGGGCGTAATAGAATGCTCTCTTGGGGTTCGATCCTCGTTCCTTCGAATGTGAGCATGTACTCGTGGCAAATTCGCACTCTTGGGGCCTAATAGAATGCTCACCTGGGCTTCTTTCCTCGTTCCTTCGAATGTGAGCATGTACTCGTGGCAAATTCGCACTCTTGGGGCGTAATAGAATGCTCTCTTGGGCTTCGATCCTCGTTCCTTCGAATGTGAGCATGTACTCGTGGCAAATTCGCACTCTTGGGGCGTAATAGAATGCTCACTTGGGCTTCGATCCTCGTTCCTTCGAATGTGAGCATGTACTCGTGGCAAATTCGCACTCTTGGGGCGTAATAGAATGCTCTCTTGGGCTTCGATCCTCGTTCCTTCGAATGTGAGCATGTACTCGTGGCAAATTCGCACTCTTGGGGCGTAATAGAATGCTCTCTTGGGCTTCGATCCTCGTTCCCTTCGAATGTGAGCATGTACTCGTGGCAAATTCGCACTCTTGGGGCGTAATAGAATGCTCTCTTGGGCTTCGATCCTCGTTCCTTCGAATGTGAGCATGTACTCGTGGCGAATTCGCACTCTTGGGGCGTAATAGAATGCTCTCTTGGGCTTCGATCCTCGTTCCTTCGAATGTGAGCATGTACTCGTGGCAAATTCGCACTCTTGGGGCGTAATAGAATGCTCTTGGGGCTTCGATCCTCGTTCCTTCGAATGTGAGCATGTACTCGTGGCGAATTCGCACTCTTGGGGCGTAATAGAATGCTCTCTTGGGCTTCGATCCTCGTTCCTTCGAATGTGAGCATGTACTCGTGGCAAATTCGCACTCTTGGGGCGTAATAGAATGCTCTCTTGGGCTTCGATCCTCGTTCCTTCGAATGTGAGCATGTACTCGTGGCAAATTCGCACTCTTGGGGCGTAATAGAATGCTCTCTTGGGCTTCGATCCTCGTTCCTTCGAATGTGAGCATGTACTCGTGGCAAATTCGCACTCTTGGGGCGTAATAGAATGCTCTCTTGGGCTTCGATCCTCGTTCCTTCGAATGTGAGCATGTACTCGTGGCAAATTCGCACTCTTGGGGCGTAATAGAATGCTCTCTTGGGCTTCGATCCTCGTTCCTTCGAATGTGAGCATGTACTCGTGGCAAATTCGCACTCTTGGGGCGTAATAGAATGCTCTCTTGGGCTTCGATCCTCGTTCCTTCGAATGTGAGCATGTACTCGTGGCAAATTCGCACTCTTGGGGCGTAATAGAATGCTCTGCTCTCTTGGGCTTCGATCCTCGTTTCCTTCGAATGTGAGCATGTACTCGTGGCAAATTCGCACTCTTGGGGCGTAATAGAATGCTCTCTTGGGCTTCGATCCTCGTTCCTTCGAATGTGAGCATGTACTCGTGGCAAATTCGCACTCTTGGGGCGTAATAGAATGCTCTCTCTCTTGGGCTTCGATCCTCGTTCCTTCGAATGTGAGCATGTACTCGTGGCAAATTCGCACTCTTGGGGCGTAATAGAATGCTCTCTTGGGGCTTCGATCCTCGTTCCTTCGAATGTGAGCATGTACTCGTGGCAAATTCGCACTCTTGGGGCGTAATATATGAATCTCTCTTGGGCTTCGATCCTCGTTCCTTCGAATGTGAGCATGTACTCGTGGCAAATTCGCACTCTTGGGGCGTAATAGAATGCTCTCTTGGGCTTCGATCCTCGTTCCTTCGAATGTGAGCATGTACTCGTGGCAAATTCGCACTCTTGGGGCGTAATAGAATGCTCTCTTGGGCTTCGATCCTCGTTCCTTCGAATGTGAGCATGTACTCGTGGCAAATTCGCACTCTTGGGGCGTAATAGAATGCTCTCTTCGGCTTCCATCCTCGTTCCTTCGAATGTGAGCATGTACTCGTGGCAAATTCGCACTCTTGGGGCGTAATAGAATGCTCTTTGGGCTTCGATCCTCGTTCCTTCGAATGTGAGCATGTACTCGTGGCAAATTCGCACTCTTGGGGCGTAATAGAATGCTCTCTTGGGCTTCGATCCTCGTTCCTTCGAATGTGAGCATGTACTCGTGGCAAATTCGCACTCTTGGGGCGTAATAGAATGCTCTCTTGGGCTTCGATCCTCGTTCCTTCGAATGTGAGCATGTACTCGTGGCAAATTCGCACTCTTGGGGCGTAATAGAATGCTCTCTTGGGCTTCGATCCTCGTTCCTTCGAATGTGAGCATGTACTCGTGGCAAATTCGCACTCTTGGGGCGTAATAGAATGCTCTCTTGGGCTTCGATCCTCGTTCCTTCGAATGTGAGCATGTACTCGTGGCAAATTCGCACTCTTGGGGCGTAATAGAATGCTCTCTTGGGCTTCGATCCTCGTTCCTTCGAATGTGAGCATGTACTCGTGGCAAATTCGCACTCTTGGGGCGTAATAGAATGCTCTCTTTGACTTCGATCCTCGTTCCTTCGAATGTGAGCATGTACTCGTGGCAAATTCGCACTCTTGGGGCGTAATAGAATGCTCTCTTTGACTTCGATCCTCGTTCCTTCGAATGTTAGCATGTACTCGTGGCAAATTCGCACTCTTGGGGCGAAATAGAATGCTCTCTTGGGCTTCGATCCTCGTTCCTTCGAATGTGAGCATGTACTCGTGGCAAATTCGCACTCTTGGGGCGTAATAGAATGCTCTCTTGGGCTTCGATCCTCGTTCCTTCGAATGTGAGCATGTACTCGTGGCAAATTCGCACTCTTGGGGCGTAATAGAATAGAATGCTCTCTTGGGCTTCGATCCTCGTTCCTTCGAATGTGAGCATGTACTCGTGGCAAATTCGCACTCTTGGGGCGTAATAGAATGCTCTCTTGGGCTTCGATCCTCGTTCCTTCGAATGTGAGCATGTACTCGTGGCAAATTCGCACTCTTGGGGCGTAATAGAATGCTCTCTTGGGCTTCGATCCTCGTTCCTTCGAATGTGAGCATGTACTCGTGGCAAATTCGCACTCTTGGGGCGTAATAGAATGCTCTCTTGGGCTTCGATCCTCGTTCCTTCGAATGTGAGCATGTACTCGTGGCAAATTCGCACTCTTGGGGCGTAATAGAATGCTCTCTTGGGCTTCGATCCTCGTTCCTTCGAATGTGAGCATGTACTCGTGGCAAATTCGCACTCTTGGGGCGTAATAGAATGCTCTCTTGGGCTTCGATCCTCGTTCCTTCGAATGTGAGCATGTACTCGTGGCAAATTCGCACTCTTGGGGCGTAATAGAATGCTCTCTTGGGCTTCGATCCTCGTTCCTTCGAATGTGAGCATGTACTCGTGGCAAATTCGCACTCTTGGGGCGTAATAGAATGCTCTCTTGGGCTTCGATCCTCGTTCCTTCGAATGTGAGCATGTACTCGTGGCAAATTCGCACTCTTGGGGCGTAATAGAATGCTCTCTTGGGCTTCGATCCTCGTTCCTTCGAATGTGAGCATGTACTCGTGGCAAATTCGCACTCTTGGGGCGTAATAGAATGCTCTCTTGGGCTTCGATCCTCGTTCCTTCGAATGTGAGCATGTACTCGTGGCAAATTCGCACTCTTGGGGCGTAATAGAATGCTCTCTTGGGCTTCGATCCTCGTTCCTTCGAATGTGAGCATGTACTCGTGGCAAATTCGCACTCTTGGGGCGTAATAGAATGCTCTCTTGGGCTTCGATCCTCGTTCCTTCGAATGTGAGCATGTACTCGTGGCAAATTCGCACTCTTGGGGCGTAATAGAATGCTCTCTTGGGCTTCGATCCTCGTTCCTTCGAATGTGAGCATGTACTCGTGGCAAATTCGCACTCTTGGGGCGTAATAGAATGCTCTCTTGGGCTTCGATCCTCGTTCCTTCGAATGTGAGCATGTACTCGTGGCAAAATCGCACTCTTGGGGCGTAATAGAATGCTCTCTTGGGCTTCGATCCTCGTTCCTTCGAATGTAAGCATGTACTCGTGGCAAATTCGCACTCTTGGGGCGTAATAGAATGCTCTCTTGGGCTTCGATCCTCGTTCGTTCCTTCGAAGGTGAGCATGTACTCGTGGCAAATTCGCACTCTTGGGGCGTAATAGAATGCTCTCTTGGGCTTCGATCCTCGTTCCTTCGAATGTGAGCATGTACTCGTGGCAAATTCGCACTCTTGGGGCGTAATAGAATTCTCTCTTGGGCTTCGATCCTCGTTCCTTCGAATGTGAGCATGTACTCGTGGCAAATTCGCACTCTTGGGGCGTAATAGAATGCTCTCTTGGGCTTCGATCCTCGTTCCTTCGAATGTGAGCATGTACTCGTGGCAAATTCGCACTCTTGGGGCGTAATAGAATGCTCTCTCTTGGGCTTCGATCCTCGATCCTCGTTCCTTCGAATGTGAGCATGTACTCGTGGCAAATTCGCACTCTTTGGGGCGTAATAGAATGCTCTCTTGGGCTTCGATCCTCGTTCCTTCGAATGTGAGCATGTACTCGTGGCAAATTCGCACTCTTGGGGCTTAATAGAATGCTCTCTTGGGGGGCTTCGATCCTCGTTCCTTCGAATGTGAGCATGTACTCGTGGCAAATTCGCACTCTTGGGACGTAATAGAATGCTCTCTTGGGCTTCAATCCACGTTCCTTCGAATGTGAGCATGTACTACTCGTGGCAAATTCGCACTCTTAGGGCGTAATAGAATGCTCTCTTGGGCTTCGATCCACGTTCCTTCGAATGTGAGCATGTACTCGTGGCAAATTCGCACTCTTGGGGCGTAATAGAATGCTCTCTTGGGCTTCGATCCTCGTTCCTTCGAATGTGAGCATGTACTCGTGGCAAATTCGCACTCTTGGGGCGTAATAGAATGCTCTCTTGGGCTTCGATCCTCGTTCCTTCGAATGTGAGCATGTACTCGTGGCAAATTCGCACTCTTGGGGCGTAATAGAATGCTCTCTTGGGCTTCGATCCTCGTTCCTTCGAATGTGAGCATGTACTCGTGGCAAATTCGCACTCTTGGGGCGTAATAGAATGCTCTCTTGGGCTTCGAGATCCTCGTTCCTTCGAATGTGAGCATGTACTCGTGGCAAATTCGCACTCTTGGGGCGTAATAGAATGCTCTTTGGGCTTCGATCCTCGTTCCTTCGAATGTGAGCATGTACTCGTGGCAAATTCGCACTCTTGGGGCGTAATAGAATGCTCTCTTGGGCTTCGATCCTCGTTCCTTCGAATGTGAGCATGTACTCGTGGCAAATTCGCACTCTTGGGGCGTAATAGAATGCTCTCTGGGGCTTCGATCCTTCGATCCTCGTTCCTTCGAATGTGAGCATGTACTCGTGGCAAATTCGCACTCTTGGGGCGTAATAGAATGCTCTCTTGGGCTTCGATCCTCGTTCCTTCGAATGTGAGCATGTACTCGTGGCAAATTCACACTCTTGGGGCGTAATAGAATGCTCTCCTGGGGCTTCGATCCTCGTTCCGTCGAATCTGGGCATGTACTCGTGGCAAATTCGCACTCTTGGGGCGTAATAGAATGCTCTCTTGGGCTTCGATCCTCGTTCCTTCGAATGTGAGCATGTACTCGTGGCAAATTCGCACTCTTGGGGCGTAATAGAATGCTCTCTTGGGCTTCGATCCTCGTTCCTTCGAATGTGAGCATGTACTCGTGGTAAATTCGCACTCTTGGGGGCGTAATAGAATGCTCTCTTGGGCTTCGATCCTCGTTCCTTCGAATGTGAGCATGTACTCGTGGCAAATTCGCACTCTTGGGGCGTAATAGAATGCTCTCTTGGGCTTCGATCCTCGTTCCTTCGAATGTGAGCATGTACTCGTGGCAAATTCGCACTCTTGGGGCGTAATAGAATGCTCTCTTGGGGCTTCGATCCTCGTTCCTTCGAATGTGAGCATGTACTCGTGGTAAATTCGCACTCTTGGGGCGTAATAGAATTCTCTCTTGGGCTTCGATCCTCGTTCCTTCGAATGTGAGCATGTACTCGTGGGAAATTCGCACTCTTGGGGCGTAATAGAATGCTCTCTTGGGCTTCGATCCTCGTTCCTTCGAATGTGAGCATGTACTCTCGTGGCAAATTCGCACTCTTGGGGCGTAATAGAATGCTCTCTTGGGCTTCGATCCTCGTTCGTTCCTTCGAATGTGAGCATGTACTCGTGGCAAATTCGCACTCTTGGGGCGTAATAGAATGCTCTCTTGGGCTTCGATCCTCGTTCCTTCGAATGTGAGCATGTACTCGTGGCAAATTCGCACTCTTGGGGCGTAATAGAATGCTCTCTTGGGCTTCGATCCTCGTTCCTTCGAATGTGAGCATGTACTCGTGGCAAATTCGCACTCTTGGGGCGTAATAGAATGCTCTTTGGGGGCTTCGATCCTCGTTCCTTCGAATGTGAGCATGTACTCGTGGCAAATTCGCACTCTTGGGGCGTAATAGAATGCTCTCTTTGGGCTTCGATCCTCGTTCCTTCAAATGTGAGCATGTACTCGTGGCAAATTCGCACTCTTGGGGCGTAATAGAATGCTCTCTTGGCGTTCGATCCTCGTTCCTTCGAATGTGAGCATGTACTCGTGGCAAATTCGCACTCTTGGGGCGTAATAATAGAATGCTCTCTTGGGCTTCGATCCTCGTTCCTTCGAATGTGAGCATGTACTCGTGGCAAAATTCGCACTCTTGGGGCGTAATAGAATGCTCTCTTGGGCTTCGATCCTCGTTCCTTCGAATGTGAGCATGTACTCGTGGCAAATTCGCACACTCTTGGGGCATAATAGAATGCTCTTTTGGGCTTCGATCCTCGTTCCTTCAAATGTGAGCATGTACTCGTGGCAAATTCGCACTCTTGGGGCGTAATAGAATGCTCTCTTGGGCTTTGATCCTCGTTCCTTCGAATGTGAGCATGTACTCGTGGCAAATTCGCACTCTTGGGGCGTAATAGAATGCTCTCTTGGGCTTCGATCCTCGTTCCTTCGAATGTGAGCATGTACTCGTGGCAAATTCGCACTCTTGGGGCGTAATAGAATGCTCTCTTGGGCTTCGATCCTCGTTCCTTCTTCGAATGTGAGCATGTACTCGTGGCAAATTCGCACTCTTGGGGCGTAATAGAATGCTCTCTTGGGCTTCGATCCTCGTTCCTTCGAATGTGAGCATGTACTCGTGGCAAATTCGCACTCTTGGGGCGTAATAGAATGCTCTCTTGGGGCTTCGATCCTCATTCCGTCGAATGTGAGCATGTACTCGTGGCAAATTCGCACTCTTGGGGCGTAATAGAATGCTCTCTTGGGCTTCGATCCTCGTTCCTTCGAATGTGAGCATGTACTCGTGGCAAATTCGCACTCTTGGGGCGTAATAGAATGCTCTCTTGGGCTTCGATCCTCGTTCCTTCGAATGTGAGCATGTACTCGTGGCAAATTCGCACTCTTGGGGCGTAATAGAATGCTCTCTTGGGCTTCGATCCTCGTTCCTTCGAATGTGAGCATGTACATGTACTCGTGGCAAATTCTCACTCTTGGGGCGTAATAGAATGCTCTCTTGGGCTTCGATCCTCGTTCCTTCGAATGTGAGCATGTACTCGTGGCAAATTCGCACTCTTGGGGCGTAATAGAATGCTCTCTTGGGCTTCGATCCTCGTTCCTTCAAATGTGAGCATGTACTCGTGGCAAATTCGCACACTTGGGGGCGTAATAGAATGCTCTCTTGGGGTTCGATCCACGTTCCTTCGAATGTGAGCATGTACTCGTGGCAAATTCGCACTCTTGGGGCGTAATAGAATGCTCTCTTGGGCTTCGATCCTCGTTCCTTCGAATGTGAGCATGTACTCGTGGCAAATTCGCACTCTTGGGGCGTAATAGAATGCTCTCTTGGGCTTCGATCCTCGTTCCTTCGAATGTGAGCATGTACTCGTGGCAAATTCGCACTCTTGGGGCGTAATAGAATGCTCTCTTTGGGCTTCGATCCTCGTTCCTTCAAATGTGAGCATGTACTCGTGGCAAATTCGCACTCTTGGGGCGTAATAGAATGCTCTCTTGGCGTTCGATCCTCGTTCCTTCGAATGTGAGCATGTATCCTTGTTCCTTCGAATGTGAGCATGTACTCGTGGCAAATTCGCACTCTTGGGGCGTAATAGAATGCTCTCTTGGGCTTCTTCGATCCTCGTTCCTTCGAATGTGAGCATGTACTCGTGGCAAAATTCGCACTCTTGGGGCGAAATAGAATGCTCTCTTGGGGCTTCGATCCTCGTTCCTTCGAATGTGAGCATGTACTCGTGGCAAATTCGCACTCTTGGGGCGTAATAGAATGCTCTCTTGGGCTTCGATCCTCGTTCCTTCGAATGTGAGCATGTACTCGTGGCAAATTCGCACTCTTGGGGCGTAATAGAATGCTCTCTTGGGCTTCGATCCTCGTTCCTTCGAATGTGAGCATGTACTCGTGGCAAATTCGCACTCTTGGGGCGTAATAGAATGCTCTCTTGGGGGCTTCGATCCTCGTTCCTTCGAATGTGAGCATGTACTCGTGGCAAATTCGCACTCTTGGGGCGTAATAGAATGCTCTCTTGGGCTTCGATCCTCGTTCCTTCGAATGTGAGCATGTACTCGTGGCAAATTCGCACTCTTGGGGCGTAATAGAATGCTCTCTTGGGCTTCGATCCTCGTTCCTTCGAATGTGAGCATGTACTCGTGGCAAATTCGCACTCTTGGGGCGTAATAGAATGCTCTCTTGGGGCTTCGATCCTCGTTCCTTCGAATCTGAGCATGTACTCGTGGCAAATTCGCACTCTTGGGGCGTAATAGAATGCTCTCTTGGGCTTCGATCCTCGTTCCTTCGAAGGTGAGCATGTACTCGTGGCAAATTCGCACTCTTGGGGCGTAATAGAATGCTCTCTTGGGCTTCGATCCTCGTTCCTTCGAATGTGTGCATGTACTCGTGGCAAATTCGCACTCTTGGGGCGTAATAGAATGCTCTCTTGGGCTTCGATCCTCGTTCCTTCGAATGTGAGCATGTACTCGTGGCAAATTCGCACTCTTGGGGCGTAATAGAATGCTCTCTTGGGCTTCGATCCTCGTTCCCTTCGAATGTGAGCATGTACTCGTGGCAAATTCGCACTCTTGGGGCGTAATAGAATGCTCTCTTGGGCTTCGATCCTCGTTCCTTCGAATGTGAGCATGTACTCGTGGCAAATTCGCACTCTTGGGGCGTAATAGAATGCTCTCTTTGACTTCGATCCTCGTTCCTTCGAATGTTAGCATGTACTCGTGGCAAATTCGCACTCTTGGGGCGTAATAGAATGCTCTCTTGGGCTTCGATCCTCGTTCCTTCGAATGTGAGCATGTACTCGTGGCAAATTCGCACTCTTGGGGCGTAATAGAATGCTCTCTTGGGGCTTCGATCCTCGTTCCTTCGAATGTGAGCATGTACTCGTGGCAAATTCGCACTCTTGGGGCGTAATAGAATGCTCTCTTGGGCTTCGATCCTCGTTCCTTCGAATGTGAGCATGTACTCGTGGCAAATTCGCACTTTTTGGGGCGTAATAGAATGCTCTCTTGGGCTTCGATCCTCGTTCCTTCGAATGTGAGCATGTACTCGTGGCAAATTCGCACTCTTGGGGCGTAATAGAATTCTCTCTTGGGCTTCGATCCTCGTTCCTTCGAATGTGAGCATGTACTCGTGGCAAATTCGCACTCTTGGGGCGTAATAGAATGCTCTCTTGGGCTTCGATCCTCGTTCCTTCGAATCTGAGCATGTGAGCATGTACTCGTGGCAAATTCGCACTCTTGGGGCGTAATAGAATGCTCTCTTGGGCTTCGATCCTCGTTCCTTCGAATGTGAGCATGTACTCGTGGCAAATTCGCACTCTTGGGGCGTAATTCGTATGCTCTCTTGGGCTTCGATCCTCGTTCCTTCGAATGTGAGCATGTACTCGTGGCAAATTCGCACTCTTGGGGCGTAATAGAATGCTCTCTCTTGGGCTTCGATCCTCGTTCCTTCGAATGTGATGTGCATGTACTCGTGGCAAATTCGCACTCTTGGGGCGTAATAGAATGCTCTCTTGGGCTTCGATCCTCGTTCCTTCGAATGTGAGCATGTACTCGTGGCAAATTCGCACTCTTGGGGCGTAATAGAATGCTCTCTTGGGCTTCGATCCTCGTTCCTTCGAATGTGAGCATGTACTCGTGGCAAATTCGCACTCTTGGGGCGTAATAGAATGCTCTCTTGGGCTTCTATCCTCGTTCCTTCGAATGTGAGCATGTACTCGTGGCAAATTCGCACTCTTGGGGCGTAATAGAAATGTCTCTTGGGCTTCGATCCTCGTTCCTTCGAATGTGAGCATGTACTCGTGGCAAATTCGCACTCTTGGGGCGTAATAGAATGCTCTCTTGGGCTTCGATCCTCGTTCCTTCGAATGTGAGCATGTACTCGTGGCAAATTCGCACTCTTGGGGCGTAATAGAATGCTCTCTTGGGCTTCGATCCTCGTTCCTTCGAATGTGAGCATGTACTCGTGGCAAATTCGCACTCTTGGGGCGTAATAGAATGCTCTCTTGGGCTTCGATCCTCGTTCCTTCGAATGTGAGCATGTACTCGTGGCAAATTCGCACTCTTGGGGCGTAATAGAATGCTCTCTTGGGCTTCGATCCTCGTTCCTTCGAATGTGAGCATGTACTCGTGGCAAATTCGCACTCTTGGGGCGTAATAGAATGCTCTCTTGGGCTTCGATTCTCTCGTTCCTTCGAATGTGAGCATGTACTCGTGGCAAATTCGCACTCTTGGGGCGTAATAGAATGCTCTCTTGGGCTTCGATCCTCGTTCCTTCGAATGTGAGCATGTACTCGTGGCAAATTCGCACTCTTGGGGCGTAATAGAATGCTCTCTGGGGGCTTCGATCCTCGTTCCTTCGAATGTGAGCATGTACTCGTGGCAAATTCGCACTCTTGGGGCTTAATAGGCGTAATAGAATGCTCTCTTGGGCTTCGATCCTCGTTCCTTCGAATGTGAGCATGTACTCGTGGCAAATTCGCACTCTTGGGGCGTAATAGAATGCTCTCTTGGGCTTCGATCCTCGTTCCTTCGAATGTGAGCATGTACTCGTGGCAAATTCGCACTCTTGGGGCGTAATAATAGAATGCTCTCTTGGGCTTCGATCTCTCGTTCCTTCGAATGTGAGCATGTACTCGTGGCAAATTCGCACTCTTGGGGGGCGTAATAATAGAATGCTCTCTTGGGCTTCGATCCTCGTTCCTCGAATGTGAGCATTCCTCGCACTGTTTCGAATGTGAGCATGCTCTGTACTCGTGGCAAATTCGCACTCTTGGGGCGTAATAGAATGCTCTCTTGGGCTTCGATCCTCGTTCCTTCGAATGTGAGCATGTACTCGTGGCAAAATTCGCACTCTTAGGCCGTAATAGAATGCTCTCTTGGGCTTCGATCCTCGTTCCTTCGAATGTGAGCATGTACTCGTGGCAAATTCGCACTCTTGGGGCGTAATAGAATGCTCTCTTGGGCTTCGATCCTCGTTCCTTCGAATGTGAGCATGTACTCGTGGCAAATTCGCACTCTTGGGGCGTAATAGAATGCTCTCTTGGGCTTCGATCCTCGTTCCTTCGAATGTGAGCATGTACTCGTGGCAAATTCGCACTCTTGGGGCGTAATAGAATGCTCTCTTGGGCTTCGATCCTCGTTCCTTCGAATGTGAGCATGTACTCGTGGCAAATTCGCACTCTTGGGGCGTAATAGAATGCTCTCTTGGGCTTCGATCCTCGTTCCTTCGAATGTGAGCATGTACTCGTGGCAAATTCGCACTCTTGGGGCGTAATAGAATGCTCTCTTGGGCTTCGATCCTCGCTCCTTCGAATGTGAGCATGTACTCGTGGCAAATTCGCACTCTTGGGGCGTAATAGAATGCTCTCTTGGGCTTCGATCCTCGTTCCTTCCTTCGAATGTGAGCATGTACTCGTGGCAAATTCGCACTCTTGGGGCGTAATAGAATGCTCTCTTGGGCTTCGATCCTCGTTCCTTCGAATGTGAGCATGTACTCGTGGCAAATTCGCACTCTTGGGGCGTAATAGAATGCTCTCTTGGGCTTCGATCCTCGTTCCTTCGAATGTGAGCATGTACTCGTGGCAAATTCGCACTTTTGGGGCGTAATAGAATGCTCTCTTGGGCTTCGATCCTCGTTCCTTCGAATGTGAGCATGTACTCGTGGCAAATTCGCACTCTTGGGGCGTAATAGAATGCTCTCTTTGGGCTTCGATCCTCGTTCCTTCAAATGTGAGCATGTACTCGTGGCAAATTCGCACTCTTGGGGCGTAATAGAATGCTCTCTCTCTTGGGCTTCGATCCTCGTTCCTTCGAATGTGAGCATGTACTCGTGGCAAATTCGCACTCTTGGGGCGTAATAGAATGCTCTCTTGGGCTTCGATCCTCGTTCCTTCGAATGTGAGCATGTACTCTCGTGGCAAAATTCGCACTCTTGGGGGCGTAATAGAATGCTCTCTTGGGCTTCGATCCTCGTTCCTTCCTTCGAATGTGAGCATGTACTCGTGGCAAATTCGCACTCTTGGGGCGTAATAGAATAGAATGCTCTCTTGGGCTTCGATCCTCGTTCCTTCTTCGAATGTGAGCATGTACTCGTGGCAAATTCGCACTCTTGGGGCGTAATAGAATGCTCTCTTGGGCTTCGATCCTCGTTCCTTCGAATGTGAGCATGTACTCGTGGCAAATTCGCACTCTTGGGGCGTAATAGAATGCTCTCTTGGGCTTCGATCCTCGTTCCTTCGAATGTGAGCATGTACTCGTGGCAAATTCGCACTCTTGGGGCGTAATAGAATGCTCTCTTGGGCTTCGATCCTCGTTCCTTCGAATGTGAGCATGTACTCGTGGCGAATTCGCACTCTTGGGGCGTAATAGAATGCTCTCTTGGGCTTCGATCCTCGTTCCTTCGAATGTGAGCATGTACTCGTGGCAAATTCGCACTCTTGGGGCGTAATAGAATGCTCTCTTGGGGCTTCGATCCTCGTTCCTTCGAATGTGAGCATGTACTCGTGGCAAATTCGCACTCTTGGGGCGTAATAGAATGCTCTCTTGGGCTTCGATCCTCGTTCCTTCGAATGTGAGCATGTACTCGTGGCAAATTCGCACTCTTGGGGCGTAATAGAATGCTCTCTCTTGGGCTTCGATCCTCGTTCCTTCGAATGTGAGCATGTACTCGTGGCAAAATTCGCACTCTTGGGGCGTAATAGAATGCTCTCTTGGGCTTCGATCCTCGTTCCTTCGAATGTGAGCATGTACTCGTGGCAAATTCGCACTCTTGGGCTGTAATAGAATGCTCTCTTGGGCGTTCGATCCTCGTTCCTTCGAATGGGAGCATGTACTCGTGGCAAATTCGCACTCTTGGGGCGTAATAGAATGCTCTCTTGGGCTTCGATCCTCGTTCCTTCGAATGTGAGCATGTACTCGTGGCAAATTCGCACTCTTGGGGCGTAATAGAATGCTCTCTTGGGCTTCGATCCTAGTTCCTTCGAATGTGAGCATGTACTCGTGGCAAATTCGCACTCTTGGGGCGTAATAGAATGCTCTCTTGGGCTTCGATCCTCGTTCCTTCGAATGTGAGCATGTACTCGTGGCAAATTCGCACTCTTGGGGCGTAATAGAATGCTCTCTTGGGCTTCGATCCTCGTTCCTTCGAATAGGAGCATGTACTCGTGGCAAATTCGCATTCTTGGGGCGTAATAGAATGCTCTCTTGGGCTTCGATCCTCGTTCCTTCGAATGGGAGCATGTACTCGTGACAAATTCGCACTCTTGGGGTTAATAGAATGCTCTCTTGGGCTTCGATCCTCGTTCCTTTGAATGTGAGCATGTACTCGTGGCAAATTCGCACTCTTGGGGCGTAATAGAATGCTCTCTTGGGCTTCGATCCTCGTTCCTTCGAATGTGAGCATGTACTCGTGGCAAATTCGCACTCTTGGGGCGTAATAGAATGCTCTCTTGGGGCTTCGATCCTCGTTCCTTCGAATGTGAGCATGTACTCGTGGCAAATTCGCACTCTTGGGGCGTAATAGAATGCTCTCTTGGGCTTCGATCCTCGTTCCTTCGAATGTGAGCATGTACTCGTGGCAAATTCGCACTCTTGGGGCGTAATAGAATGCTCTCTTGGGCTTCGATCCTCGTTCCTTCGAATGTGAGCATGTACTCGTGGCAAATTCGCACTCTTGGGGCGTAATAGTATGCTCTCTTGGGCTTCAATCCTCGTTCCTTCGAATGTGAGCATGTACTCGTGGCAAAATTCGCACTTTGGGGCGTAATAGAATGTTCGATCCTCGTTCCTTCGAATGTGAGCATGTACTCAGGGCAAATTCGCACTCTTGGGCCGTAATTGAATGCTCTCTTGGGCTTCGATCCTCGTTCCTTCGAATGTGAGCATGTACTCGTGGCCAATTCGCACTCTCGGGGCCTAATAGAATGCTCTCTTGGGGCTTCGATCCTCGTTCCTTCGAATGTGAGCATGTACTCGTGGCAAATTCGCACTCTTTGGGGCGTAATAGAATGAATCTTTGGGCTTCGATCCTAGGTTCTTTGTCTAATCTGAGCATGTACTTCGTGGCTAATTCGGCACCTTGGGCTTAATAAAATGAAAACTGCTCTCCTCGTCGATCCGTCGTTATGCTTCGGGAATGTGAGCATGTACTCGTGGCAAATTCGCACTCTTCGGGGACCGTATGATAGAATGCTCTCGCTTGGGCTTCGATCCTCGTTCCTTCGAATGTGGTGCATGATTACTCTTCTCTGCCCGGCAAATTCGCACTCCTTGGGCCGTCAACTAGAATGCTCTCTTGGCCTTCGATCGCTCGTTCCTTACTTTGCAGAGCATGTACTCGTGGCTGAAATTCGCACTCTTTGGGCCGTATATAGAATGCTCTCTTGGGGCTTCGGATCCTCGTTCCTTCGAATCTGAGCAATGTACTCGTGGCAACATTCGCACTCTTGGGGCGTAATAGAATCGATCTCTTGGGCTTCGATCTCGTATCCTTCGGAAGTGAGCATGTACTGGTGTGGCAAAAATTCGCACTCTTGCCCGGGGGCATGCTACCTAATAGACAATGCTCTCTTGGGCTTCGATCCTCGTTCCTTCGAATGTGAGCATGTACCTCGTGCGGTGCAAATTCGCACTCTTGGGGCCGTAATTAGAATGCTCTCTTGGGCTTCGATCCTCGTTCCTTCGAATGAGAGCATGGTACCTCGTGGGGGCGACATTCGCTCTCTTGGGGCAGATCTGTGGGAATAGAATCGGCTCTTGGGAATTTCCTCGTTCCTTCGAACTAATGTCCGCAAGTGCATGTACTCGTGGCGAAATTCGCACTCTTGGGGCTTAATAGAAGGTTGGACTCTCTTGGGCTGTCGATCCTCGTTCCTTCGAATGTGAGCGATGTGTGTACTCGTGGCAAATTCGCTCTCGTGGGGGCGTAATAGAATGCTACTCTTGTGGCTAGATTTCGCTCGGGCTTAATGTAGAAGATCGTAGAGCGAATTGCTATCTCCCTTGGGGCTATACCACACCAAGCCTCTTCCTGGCGCTTCGATCCTCGATTCCTGTCGAATTTGAGGCATGTACTCGTGGCTTAATATTCGCCGATTCGTTTGGGGCGTCAAAGCTAGAATGCTCTCTTGGCCTATTCGATCCTCGTTTCCTCGTCGAATGTGAGCATGTACTCGGTGTCAAAATTCGCACTCTTGGGGCCTAATAGAATGCTTCTCTTGGGCTTTCGTTCCGAGTGTCCTTGGGGAGATCGTGAGCCTGTTCGTGGTAAATTCGCAAATCGCTTGTGGGCTAATCGAGTGCTCTCTTGGGCTTCGATCTCGTTCCGTTCGTAATTGGAGAATGTAACTCGTGTGGGCAAATTCGCACTCTTGGGCCGCCGTAATAGAATGCTTCTCTTGCGCCTTCGATCCTCGTAGTCCTTCGAATCGTGAGCAAGTACTCGTGGCGAAATTCGCACTCTTGGGGCGTAATAGATTGCTCTCTTGGCTTCCTTGATCCTCGTTTCCTCGTCGAATGTGAGCATGTACTCGTGGATAAATTCGCACTTTGGGGCGTAATAGAATGCTCTCTTGGGACTTCGATCCTCGTTCCTTCGAATATGTGAGCATGTACTCGTGGCAAATTCGCACTCTTGGGGCGTAAATAGAATGCTCTTTGGGGCTTCGATCCTCGTTCCTTCGATTATGTGAGCATGTTACTCGTGGCAAATTCGCACTCTTTTGAGGGCGTAATAGAATGCTCTCTTGGGCTTCGATCCTCGTTCCTGTTGTCGAATCTGAGCATGTACTCGTGGCAGAATTCGCAACCCTCTTGGGTACTAGTAATAGAATGTCGGTCTCCTCTTTGGGCTTTCGATCCTCCTCGTTCCTTCCGAATGTGAGCATGTACTCGTGGCTAATTCGCACTCTTGGGGCGTAATAGAATGCTCTTCTTGGGCTTCGATACTTCGGTTCCTTCGAATGTGCATGCGATATATCGTGGCAAAATTGCACTCTTCGGGGCGTTAACTACTCGTCGTGGGCTTCGAAATCTTCTCGTTATCTCTCGAAGTTGTAATGTGAGCATGTGACTAATTAAATTCGCACTCTTGGGGCTGTCGACTAGAATGTCTCCTTCGCATCCTCCGTTCCTGTCGAATCTGAGCATGCTGTACTCGTGGCAAAAATCATCGCAATCTTGGGTCGTTAATAGAATGCTCTCTTGCGATCTTCGATAT
This sequence comes from Puya raimondii, assembly GCA_016920855.1. Classification (NCBI taxonomy): domain Eukaryota; kingdom Viridiplantae; phylum Streptophyta; class Magnoliopsida; order Poales; family Bromeliaceae; genus Puya; species Puya raimondii. Next base: position 26,945 of record JABWPP010000041.1, read on the forward strand.
CCCGTTCCTTCGAATGGTGAGCATGTACTCGTGGCCAATTCGACACGTCTTAGGGGCGTAAAATAGATGTTTGCTCGGCCTCTTGGCTCTTCGATCGACTGCGTTCCTGGCATCGAATCTCTAGGAGCATGTAATCTCGTGGCAACATTGCGCCACCTCTTTGGGGCGTACAATCTGAATGCGCTCTCTTGGGCCTTTAGCGATCCTCGTTCCTTCGTAATGTGAGCATATCGTACTCGTGGCTAGAAATTCGCATCTCTTTTTGGGGCGTAATAGAATGCTCTCTTGGGCTTCGATTTCCTCAGTTTGTTCCCTGTTCGAATGGTGAGCATGTACTCCGTGGCAACATTCGCACTCTTGGGGCGTAATAGAATGCTCCCTCTTGCCAGGCCTCAGCATTACGATTCCTCGTTCCTTCGAATCTCTGCAGCATGTACTCGATTAGGCAAATTCGCACTCTTGGGGCAATAATTAGAATGCTCTGCGGACCTGGGCTTCGATCCTCGTTCCTTTTCCATCGAATGTGAGCATGCTATCGTCAGGCAATCTTCGCACTCTTGGGGCGTATCGTAATAGAATGCTCTCTTCGGGCTTCTCCTACGTTTCCTTCGAATCGGGGGCGTTTACTCGTGGTGACGCCTCTGTGGGGCTCAGTATGCTCTCTTGGTCATCTTAGCAAGAATAGCCTCGCATCTCTTAGGTCATGTACTCGATGGCAAATTCGCGACTCTTGTCGACGGCGTATTAGTTACTGCTCTCTTATTCTAGGGCTTCCGAGTCCTCTTGCCTTCGATTCTTTAGCATGTGACCACAGGACAAATTCGCATCTTCTTGGGCGTCGAGGTTTAGAATATGCTCTCTTGGGCCTTCGATCCTCGTTCCTCCAGCATGTAGCATGCCCTCATGTTTGGCTAACTCATCGGCCACAATATGCCCCCGAAATCACTCATCAGAATGCACTTTCCTTGGCCCGCGACTCCTCGTGGAAGTACGCTCTGGCAAATTCGCACTTTACTCCTGATGCTCATCTTGTGCTTCGTTCCTCGCGTTGTCGAATGTGAGCTACTCGTCGCTAAAAAAATTCGCCTCTTGGGGCTGTATATGAAGATCTTCAGACTCTTGGGCTTCGATCGCTCGTTCCTTCGAATGTGAGCATGTAACTCGTGGCAAATTCGCCAACTCTTGCTTCAGGGCGTAATAGAATGCTCTTCTTGGGCTTCGATCCTCGTTCCTTCGAATGGTGAGCGTTGTACTCGTGGCATAAATAGTCGCGACTGTCTTTGGGGCTATAATAGAATTCAACTCTTGCCGGCTATCTTGAGCATGTACTCGATGCCCTTCGTTCTAGGGGCTTCGAATAATCTGGGCATCTCGTAAACTTTCGGTATGTGACGTCGTGCAAATTCGCACTCTTGGGGCGTAATAGAATGCTCTCTTGGGCTTCGATCCTCGTTCCTTTCGAATGTGAGCATGTACTCGTGGCAAATTCGCACTCTTGGGGCGAATAGAATGCTCTCTTGGGGCTTCGATCCTCGTTCCTTCGAATGTCGTAGCATTGTACTCGTGGCAGGCTAAAATTCGCACTCTTGGGGCGTAACCGCCAAGAATGCTCTCTTGGGGGCTTCGATCTCGTTCCTTCGAATGTCGAGCATGTACTCTCGGCAAATTCGCACTCTTTGGGGCGTAATAGAATGCTCTCTTGCGGGTCTTCGATCGGTCTCGTTCCTTCGAATTGTGAGCATGTACTCGTGCGCAGTAAATTCGCACTCATTCTTGGGCGTAATAGAATGCTCTCTTGGTCTCTGCCCACGTTCCTTCGAAGTGAGCATGTACTCGTGGCAAATTCGCACTCTTGGGGGCCGTAATAGAATGCTCTCATTGGGTTTATCGCGATCCCTCCGGTCCTTCGAATGTGAGCCTCGTGGAAATTCAACTCTTGGGGCGCATAATAGAATGCTCCTCTTGGGGGCTTCGATCCTCGTTCCTTCGAATCGGTGAAGCAGATTCACTGTACTCCGTGGCAAATTCGCACTCTTGGGGCGTAAAGTAGAATGCTCCTCTTGGGCTTCGATCCACGTTCGTCTCTGGTTCCTCTCCGAATGTGAGCATGTACTCGTTACCGTGGCAAATTCGCACTCTTGGGGGTAATAGAAATGCTTCTCTTAATTGGGCCGCTTCGAAATCCTCGTTCTCCATCGAAAGAGAACAATGTACTTTCAGAGCAAAATGTCGCACTCTTCTTTTAGGGCGTAATAGAATGCCTCATGTTCCTCGTTCACTTCGGTGAACAGTACACGTATAATTCGCACTCTTTGGGCATAATAGAATGGCCTCTTGGTGCTTCGATCCTCGTCAGAATAGTCGACCATGTGAAACATGTACTCGTCCGGCAAACAAAATACGCCCAACGTCCGTGGCGTGTCGCTAAATAATATGCAACTCTTGGGCTTCGATCCGATTCTCGTTCCTTCGAAATGTGACGCATGTACACTCGTATGCAAATTCGCGCTCTTATATGGGCGTAATAGAAAGCTTCTATCTTGGGGCTTCGCATCCTCTTTCCTTCGAATGTGCATGAGCATGTACTCGTGCAAGGCAAGATTCAGTACGCACTCTTGGGGCGTATTAATAGAATGCTCTCTTGGGCTTCGATCCTCGTTCCTTCGAATGTGAGCATGTACTCGTGGCGGAAATTTCGCACACTCTTGGGGCGTAATAGAATGCTCTCCTTGGGCTTCGATCCTCGTTCCTTCGAAATGTGAGCATGTTACTCTTGGCAAATTCGCACTCTTGGGGGGTAATAGAATGCTCTCCTTGGGCAATCGAATCCTTCGTTATCCTCTCGAAACTGTGGCATGTACTCGTGCTAATATTCGCACTCTTGCTGGCGTAATAGACAATGCCGCTCTTCTTGGGGCTTCGATCCTCGTTCCTTCGAAAGATGAGCATGTACTCGTGGCAAATTTCGCACTCTTTGGGGCGTAAATAGAATGATCTCTTGGGCTTCGATCCACGTTCCTTCGAACTGTGGAATGCATGTACTCGATGCTCAAATTCAGCAACTCCTTGGGGCGTAATAGAATGCTCTCCTTGGGTTATCTCCTTCGAATCCTCGTTCCTGTCGAATTCTGGGCATTGTACTCGTGGCAAATTCGCACTCTTGGGCCGTAATAGAATGCTCTCTTGGGCTTCGATCCTCGTTCCTTCGAATGTGTGCATGTACTCGTGGCAAATTCGCACTCTTGGGGCGTAATAGAATGCTCTCTTGGGCTTCGATCCTCGTTCCTTCGAATGTGAGCATGTACTCGTGGCAAATTCGCACTCTTGGGGCGTAATAGAATGCTCTCTTGGGCTTCGATCCTCGTTCCTTCGATAGTGTGCATGTACTCGTGGCAAATTCGCACTCTTGGGGCGTAATAGAATGCTCTCTTGGGGCTTCGATCTTCCTTCCTTCGAATGTGAGCATTGTACTCGTGGCAAATTCGCACTCTTTGGGCGTAATAGAATGCTCCTTTTCTTGGGCTTCGATCCTCGTTCCTTCGAATGTGTGAGCATGTACTCGTGGCAAATTCGCACTCTTGGGGCGTAATAGAATGCTCTCTTAGGGGCTTCGATCCTCGTTCCTTTCGAATGGGACATGTACTCGTCAGGAAAAATTCGCACTCTTGGGGCGTAATAGAATGCTCTCTTGGTCGGCTTCGATCTCCGATCCTCGTTCCTTCGAATGTGAACATGTACTCGTGGCAAATTCGCACTCTTGGGGCGTAAATAGAATGCTCTTCTTGGGCTTCATCTTTCGTCTCCTTCGAGTGTGAAACATAATGTACTTCGTGGCAAATATCGCACTCTTGGGGCCGGCGAAATACGAATGCTCTCTTAGCTTCGCATCCTCGTTTCCTCGGAGAATGTGAGCATGTACTCGTAGGGCGAATTCGCACTCTTGGGGCGTAATCTAGATGCTCTCTTGGGCTTCGTCACTCGTTCCCCTTCGAATTCCGGGCATGTCGATCGTGGCAAGATTCTCTCGTTCTTTGGGGCGTAATAAGAATCTCTCTTTACGCTTCGGCACATCCTGTTCCGTCGAATGTGAGCATGTACTCGGTTGGCAACAATTCGCACTCTTGGGCTCGTGGAAAGATTGACTTGCTCTTTCTTGGGCTCTTCGATGCCCTAACTCAACTTCGAATGTGAGCGATGTACTCGTGGGCAAATTCGCACTCTTGCGGCGTCCGCCTCTTCCCCCCCTCTTCGATCGATCACACCGTTCCTTCGAATGGGATGAGCCATGTACTCGTTGCGATATTCGCACTACATTTCGGGGCGTACCATAGAATGCACCTTCTTGGGCTTCGATCCTCGTTCCTTCGAATGGTGAGCATTTGTACTCGTGGCAAAATAAAAAAATTCCACTCTTGGGGCGTAATAGAATGCTCTCTTCGGCTTCGCATCCTCGTTCCTTCGAATGTGAGCATGTAGCTCGTGGCAAATTTCAGCACATCTTGGGGCGTAATAGAATGCTCTCTTGGGCTTCGATCCTCGTTCCCTTCGAATGTGAGCATGTACTCGTGGCAAATTCGCACTCTTGGGGGCGTAAATAGAATGCTCTCTTCAGTTGGGCTTTCGATCCTCGTTCCTTCGAAATGTGAGCATGTACTCGTGGCAAATTCGCACTCTTGGGGCGTAATAATCGAATGCTCTCTTGGGGCCTTCGATCGAATCCTTCGTTCCTTCGAATGTGATGCATGTATACTCGTGGGATTTCAAATTCGCACTCTTGGGGGCGTATTTCGCGTAATAATGCTCTCTTGGGCTTCGATCCTCGTTCCTTCGAATGGGAGTATGTTCTCGTGGCAAATTCGCACTCTTGGGGCATAATAGAATGCTCCTCTTGGGCTTCGAATCCTCGTTCCTTCGAAGAGACATGTACTCGTGGCAAATTCGCACTCTTGGGCGTAATATAGAATGCTCTCTTGGGCTTCGATCGCGTTCCTCCGAATGGAGCATGAATACTCGTGGTCCTTCGAACTTGGGGCATAATAGAATGCTCTGTTGGGTCATTCGTGTGAATTGCGAGCAACTTGCAAATTCGACACTCTTGGGGACGTTGTTTTAATAGAATGCTCTCTTGGGCCCCTTCGATCCTTCGTTCCTTCGAATGTAGAGCATGTACTCTTGGCAATGTAATTCGCACTCATTGGGGCGTCTATAACGTCCACCCATAGAATGCTCTCTTGGGCTTCCTTTCATGATCCTCTTCTTCGAATGTGAAGCATGTACTCGTGGCAAATTCGCACTCACCTTGGGGCGTAATAGAATGCTCTCTTGGGCTTCGTTTCCTCGTTCCTCAATTCCTTCGAATGGTGAGCATGTACTCTGGCAAAATTCGCACTCTTGGGGAGTAATAGAATGCTCTCTTGGGGCTTCGATCCTCGTTCCTTCGAATGTAAGCAATTGTACTCGTGGCAAATTCGCACTCTTGGGGCGTATTAGAATGCTCTCTTGGGCTTCTATCCTCGTTCCTTCGAATGTGAGCATGTACTCGTAGCGAAATTGAGGCTCTATTGGGAGCGTAATAGAATGCTCTTCAATTGGGGGCTATCGATCCTCTCGTCCTTTCGATCGTTGTGAGCATGTACTACTCGTGGCAAAAATTCGCACTCTTGGGGCGTAATAGAATGCTCTCTTGGGCTTCGATCCTCGTTCCTTCGAATCCTGTGAGCATGTACTCGTGGCACTGGGATTTTCGCACTCTTGGGCGGTAATAGAATGCTCTCTCGCACTCTTGGGGCGAAATAGAATGCTCTCTTAGGGGCTTCGATCCTCGTTCCTTCGAAATAATGTGAGCAGCGTACTCGTGGCAAAATTCGCACTCTTGGGGCGTAATAGAATGCTCTCCTGGGGCTTCGATCCTCGTTCCGTCGAATCTGGGCATGTACTCGTGGCAAATTCGCACTCTTGGGGCGTAATAGAATGCTCTCTTGGGCTTCGATCTTCGTTCCTTTCGAATGGCGTGAGCATGTACTCGTGGCAAATTCGCACTCTTGGGGCGTAATAGAATGCTCTCTTGGGCTTCTCGATCCTCGTTTCCTTCGAATGTGAGCATGTACTCGTGGCAAATTCGCACTCTTGGGGCGTAATAGAATGCTCTCTTGGGCTTCGATCCTCGTTCCTTCGAATGTGAGCATGTACTCGTGGTTCCTTCGAATGTGAGCATGTACTCGTGGCAAATTCGCACTCTTGGGGCGTAATAGAATGCTCTCTTGGGCTTCGATCTCGTTAATCCTTAGAATGTGAGCATGTACTCGTGGCAAATTCGCACTCTTGGGGCGTAAATAGAATGCTCTCGTTGGGCTTCGATCCTCGTTCCTTCGAAATGTGAGCATGTACTCGTGGCAAATTCGCACTCTTGGGGCGTAATAATAGAATGCTCTTTGGGGCTTCGATCCTCGTTCCTTCGAATGTGAGCATGTACTCGTGGCAAATTCGCACTCTTGGGGCGTAAATAGAATGCTCTCTTGGGCTTCGATCCTCGTTTCCTTCGAATGGGAGCATGAGATGTACTCGTGGCAAATTCGCACTTCTTGGGGCGTAATAGAATGCTCTCTTGGGCTTCGATCCTCGTTCCTTCGAATGTGAGCATGTACTCGTGGCAAATTCGCACTCTTGGGGCGCTACCAATAGAATGCTCTCTTGGGGGCTTCGATCCTCGTTCCTTCGAATGTCGAGCATGTACTCGTGGCGAAAATTCGCACTCTTGGGGCGTAATAGAATGCTCTCTTGGGCTTCGATCCTCGTTCCTTCTCGAATGTGAGCATGTACTCGTGGCAAAATTCGCACTCTTGGGGCGTAATAGAATGCTCTCTTGGGCTTCGATCCTCGTTCCTTCGAAATGTGAGCATGTACTCGTGGCAAATTCGCACTCTTGGGGCGCGTAATAGAATGCTCTCTTGGGCTCTTCGATCCTTCGTTCGTTCCTTCGAATGTGAGCATGTACTCGTGGCAAATTCGCACTCTTGGGGGCGAGTAATAGAATGCTCTCTTGGGCTTCGATCCTCGTTCCTTCGAATGTGAGCATGTACTCGTGGCAAAATTCGCACTCTTGGGGCCGTAATAGAATGCCTCTCTCTCTTGGGCTTCGATCCTCGTTCCTTCGAATGTGGAGCATGTACTCGTGGCAAAATTCGCACTCTCGGGGCGTAATAGAATGCTCTCTTGGGCTTCGATCCTCGTTCCTTCGAATGTGAGCATGTACATGTGGCAAATTCGCACTCTTGGGGCGTAATAGAATGCTCTCTTGGGCTTCGATCCTCGTTCCTTCGAATGTGAGCATGTACTCGTGGCAAATTCGCATTCTTGGGGCGAAATAGAATGCTCTCTTGGGCTTCGATCCTCGTTCCTTCGAATGTGAGCATGTACTCGTGGCAAATTCGCACTCTTGGGGCGTAATAGAATGCTCTCTTGGGCTTCGATCCTCGTTCCTTCGAATGGGGGAGCATGTACTCGTGGCAAATTCGCACTCTTGGGGCGTAATAGAATGCTCTCTTGGGCTTCGATCCTCGTTCCTTCGAATGTGAGCATGTACTCGTGGCAAATTCGCACTCTTGGGGCGTAATAGAATGCTCTCTTGGGCTTCGATCCTCGTTCCTTCGAATGGGAGCATGTACTCGTGGCAAATTCGCACTCTTGGGGCGTAATAGAATGCTCTCTTGGGCTTCGATCCTCGTTCCTTTGAATGGGAGCATGTACTCGTGGCAAATTCGCACTCTTGGGGCTTAATAGAATGCTCTCTTGGGGCTTCGATCCTTGTTCCTTCGAATGTGAGCATGTACTCGTGGCAAATTCGCACTCTTGGGGCGTAATAGAATGCTCTCTTGGGCTTCGATCCTCGTTCCTTCGAATGTGAGCATGTACTCGTGGCAAATTCGCACTCTTGGGGCGTAATAGAATGCTCTCATTGGGCTTCGATCCTCGTTCCTTCGTATGTGAGCATGTACTCGTGGCAAATTCGCACTCTTGGGGCGTAATAGTGTGCTCTCTTGGGATTCGATCCTCGTTCCTTCGAAGTGAGCATGTACTCGTGGCAAATTCGCACTCTTGGGCTGTAATAAAATGCTCTCTTGGGCTTCGATCCTCGTTCCTTCGAATGTGAGCATGTACTCGTGGCGAATTCGCACTCTTGGGGCGTAATAGAATGCTCTCTTGGGCTTCGATCCTCGTTCCTTCGAATGTGAGCATGTACTCGTGGCAAATTCGCACTCTTGGGGCGTAATAGAATGCTCTCTTGGGCTTCGATCCTCGTTCCTTCGAATGTGAGCATGTACTCGTGGCAAATTCGCACTCTTGGGGTACTATAGAATGCTCTCTTGGGCTTCGATCCTCGTTCCTTCGAATGTGAGCATGTACTCGTGGCCAATTCGCACTCTTGGGGCCTAATAGAATGCTCTCTTGGGGCTTCGATCCTCGTTCCTTCGAATGTGAGCATGTACTCGTGGCAAATTCGCACTCTTGGGGCGTAATAGAATGCTCTCTTGGGCTTCGATCCTCGTTCCTTCGAATGTGAGCATGTACTCGTGGCAAATTCGCACTCTTGGGGCGTAATAGAATGCTCTCTTGGGCTTCGATCCTAGTTCCTTCGATTGTGTGCATGTACTCGTGGCAAATTCGCACTCTTGGGGCGTAATAGAATGCTCTCTTGGGCTTCGATCCTCGTTCCTTCGAATGTGAGCATGTACTCGTGGCAAATTCGCACTCTTGGGGCGTAATAGAATGCTCTCTTGGGGCTTCGATTCCTCGTTCCTTCGAATGTGAGCATGTACTTGTGTGGCAAATTCGCACTCTTGGGGCCGTAATAGAATGCTCTCTTGGGCTTCGATCCTCGTTCCTTCGAATGTGAGCATGTACTCGTGGCAAATTCGCAATCTTGGGGCGTAATAGAATGCTCTCTTGGGGCTTCGATCCTCGTTCCTTCGAATGTGAGCATGTACTCGTGGCAAAATTCGCACTCTTGAGGGCACTAATAAGATAGAATGCTCTCTTGGGCTTCGATCCTCGTTCCTTCGAATGTGAGCATGTACTCGTGGCAAATTCGCATTCTTGGGGCGTAATAGAATGCTCTCTTGGGCTTCGATCCCTCGTTCCTTCGAATGTGAGCATGTACTCGTGGCAAATTCGCACTCTTGGGGCGTAATAGAATGCTCTCTTGGGCTTCGATCCTCGTTCCTTCGAATCTGAGGATGTACTCGTGGCAAATTCGCACTCTTGGGGCGTAATAGAATGCTCTCATGGGCTTCGATCCTCGTTCCGTCGAATCTGAGCATGTACTCATGACAAATTCGCACTCTTGGGGCGTAATAGAATGCTCTCTTGGGCTTCGATCCTCGTTCCTTCGAATCTGAGCATGTACTCGTGGCAAATTCGCACTCTTGAGGGCGTAATAGAATGCTCTCTTGCTTCGGCTTCGAATCCTCGTTCCTTCGAATGTGAGGATGTACTCGTGGCAAATTCGCACTCTTGGGGCGTAATAGAATGCTCTCTTGGGCTTCGATCCTCGTTCCGTCGAATCTGAGCATGTACTCGTGGCAAATTCGCACTCTTGGGGCGTAATAGAATGCTCTCTTGGGCTTCGATCCTCGTTCCTTCGAATGTGAGCATGTACTCGTGGGCAAAATTCGCACTCTTGGGGCGTAATAGAAATGCTCTCTTGGGGCTTCGATCCTCGTTCCTTCGAATGTGAGCATGTACTCGTGGCAAATTCGCACTCTTGGGGCGAGCTAATTAATAGAATGCTCTCTTGGGCTTCGATCCTCGTTCCTTCGAGAATGTGAGCAATGTACTCGTGGCAAATTCGCACTCTTGGGGTGCATAAACTAATGCTCTCTTGGGCTTCGATCCTCGTTCCTCGAATGTGGAGCATGTACTCGTGGCAAATTCGCACTCTTGGTGTCTAATTTGCTCTCTTGGGCTTCGATCCTCCTTCCTTCGAATGTGAGCATGTACTCGTGGCAAATTCGCACTCTTGGGGCGTAATAGAATGCTCTCTTGGGCTTCGATCCTCGTTCCTTCGAATGTGAGCATGTACTCGTGGCAAATTCGCACTCTTGGGGGCGTAATAGAATGCACTCTTGGGGCTTCGATCCTCGTTCCTTCGAATGTGAGCATGTACTCGTGGCAAATTCGCACTCTTGGGGCGTAATAGAATGCTCTCTTGGGCTTCGATCCTCGTTCCTTCGAATGTGAGCATGTACTCGTGGCAAATTCGCACACTTGGGGCGTAATAGAATGCTCTCTTGTGCTCGATTCGATTCCTCCTTCCTTCGAATGTGAGCATGTACTCGTGGCAAATTCGCACTCTTGGGGCCGTATAGAATGCTCTCTTGGGCTTCGATCCTCGTTCCTTCGAATGGGAGCATGTACTCGTGGCAAATTCGCACTCTTGGAGCCTAATAGAATGCTCTATTGGGGCTTCGATCCTCGTTCCTTCGAATGTGAGCATGTACTCGTGGCAAATTCGCACTCTTGGGGCGTAATAGAATGCTCTCTTGGGCTTCGATCCTCGTTCCTTCGAATGTGCGCATGTACTCGTGGCAAATTCGCACTCTTGGGGCGTAATAGAATGCTCTCTTGGGCTTCGATCCTCGTTCCTTCGAATGTGAGCATGTACTCGTGGCAAATTCGCACTCTTGGGGCGTAATAGAATGCTCTCTTGGGCTTCGATCCTCGTTCCTTCGAATGTGAGCATGTACTCGTGGCAAATTCGCATTCTTGGGGCGTAATAGAATGCTCTCTTGGGCTTCGAATCTCGTTCCTTCGAATGGGAGCATGTACACGTGGCAAATTCGCACTCTTGGGGCGTAATAGAATGCTCTCTTGGGCTTCGATCCTCGTTCCTTCGATTGTGAGCATGTACTCGTGACAAATTCGCACTCTTGGGGCGTAATAGAATGCTCTCTTGGGCTTCGATCCTCGTTCCTTCGAATTTGAGCATGTACTCGTGGCAAATTCGCACTCTTGGGGCGTAATAGAATGCTCTCTTGGGCTTCGATCCTCGTTCCTTCGAATGGGAGCATGTACTCGTGGCAAATTCGCACTCTTGGGCCTAATAGAATACTCTCTTGGGGCTTCGATCCTCGTTCCTTCGAATGTGAGCATGTACTCGTGGCAAATTCGCACTCTTGGGCGTTACTTAAATAGAATGCTCTCTTGCGGCTTCGATCCCTCGTTCCTTCGAATTGTGAGCATGTACTCGCAAATTCGCACTCTTGGGGCGTATAGAATGCCTGCTTTCTTGGGAATCCTCGTTCCTTTGTGAGCATGTACTCGTGGCAAATTCGCACTCTTGGGGCGTAATAGATATGCTCTCCTTGGGCTTCGATCCTCGTTCACTTTTCGAATGTGAGCATGTACTCGTGGCAAATTCGCACTCTTTGGGGGCTAATAGAATGCTCTCTTGGGCTTTTCGATCCTCGTTCCTTCGAATGTGGAAGCATGTACGCGTGGCAAATTCGCACTCTTGGGGCGTAATAGAATGCTCTCTTTGGGCTTCGATCCTCGTTCCTTCGAATGTGAGCATGTACTCGTGGCAAATTCGCACTCTTGGGGCCGTAATAGAATGCTCTCTTGGGCTTCGATCCTCGTTCCTTCGAATGTGAGCATGTACTCGTGGCAAATTCGCACTCTGTTTGGGGCGTATAGAATGCTCTCTTGGGCTTCGATCCTCGTTCCTTCGAATGTGAGCATGTACTCGTGGCAAATTCCGCACTCTCTTGGGGCGTAATAGAATGCTCTCTTGGGCTTTTCGAAATCCCGTTCCTTCGAATGTGAGCATGTACTCGTGGCAAATTCGCACTCTTGGGGCGTAATAGAATGCTCATTCTCTTGGCTTCGATCCCGAGAGATCTCCTTTTCGTTCCTTCGAATGTGGAGCATGTACTCGTGGCAAATTCGCTAACTCTTGGGGTCCGTAATAGAATGCTCTCATTGTGGCTTCGATCCTCGTTCCTTCGAATGGTGAGCATGTACTCGTGGCAAAATTCGCACTCTTGGGGGCGTAATAGAATGCTCTCTTTTGGGCTTCGATCCTCGTTCCTCTCGAATGTGAGCATGTACTCGTGGCAAATTCGCACTCTTGGGGCGTAATAGAATGCTCTCTTGGGGCTTCGATCCTCGTTCCTTCGAATGTGAGCATGTACTTGTGGCAAATTCGCACTCTTGGGGCGAATAGAATGCTCTCTTGGGGCTCGATCCTCGTTCCTTCGAATGTGAGCATGTACTCGTGGCAAATTCGCACTCTTGGGCGTAATAGAATGCTCTCTTGGGCTTCGATCCTCGTTCCTTCGAATGTGAGCATGTACTCGTGGCAAATTCGCACTCTTGGGGCGTAATAGAATGCTCTCTTGGGCTTCGATCCTCGTTCCTTCGTATGTGAGCATGTACTCGTGGCAAATTCGCACTCTTGGGGCGTAATAGAATGCTCTCTTGGGCTTCGATCCTCGTTCCTCTTCGGAAGGTGAGCATGTACTCGTGGCAAATTCGCACTCTTGGGGCGTAATAGAATGCTCTCTTGGGCTTCGATCCTCGTTCCTTCGAATGTGAGCATGTACTCGTGGCAAATTCGCACTCTTGGGGCGTAATAGAATGCTCTCTTGGGGCTTCGATCCTCGTTCTTCGAATGTGAGCATGTACTCGTGGCAAATTCGCACTCTTGGGGCGTAATAATAGAATGCTCTCTTGGGCTTCGATCCTCGTTCCTTCGAATGTGAGCATGTACATCGTGGCAAATTCGCACTCTTGGGGCGTAATAGAATGCTCTCTTGGGCTTCGATCCTCGTTCCTTCGATATGTGAGCATGTAGGCTACGTGGCAAATTCGCACTCTTGGGGCGTAATGAATGCTCTCTTGGGCTTCGTTTCCTCATTTTCTATTATTCTTTCTTCGAATGAAGCATGTACTCGTGGCAAATTCGCACTCTTGGGGCGTAAAATAGATTTGCTCTCTTGGGCTTCGATCCTCGTTCCTTCGAATGTGAGCATGTACTCGTGGCAAATTCGCACTCTTGGGGCGTATATAGAATGCTCTCTTGGGCTTCGATCCTCGTTCCTTCGAATGTGAGCATGTACTCGTTGGCAAATTCGCACTTCTTGGGGCTAATAGAAATGCTCTCTTGGGCTTCGATCCTCGTTCCTTCGAATGTGAGCATGTACTCGTGGCAAATTCGCACTCTTGGGGCTGTTATAGATAATAGAATGCTCTCTTGGGCTTCGATCCTACGTTCCTTCGAATTGAGCATGATACTCGTGGCCAATTTCGCTCACTCTTGGGGCGTAAGATAGAATGCTCTCTTGGGCTTCGATGCCTCGTTCCTTCGAATGTGAGCATGTACTCTTTGTTGGTTTGTGGAAATGCGCACTCTTGGGCGTAATTAGAATGCTCTCTCGGGCTTCGATCCTTCGTTCCTTCGAATGTGAGCATGTACTCGTGGCGAATTCGCACTCTTTGGGGCGTAATAGAATGCTCTCTTGGGCTTCGATCCTCGTTCCTTCTTCGAATGTGAAGCATGTACTCGAGGCAAATTCGCACTCTTGGGGCGTAATAGAATGCTCTCTTGGGGCTTCGATCCTCGTTTCCTAGGTCGAATGGTGAGCTGTACTCGTGGCAAAATTCGCACTCTTGGGACGTAATAGAATGCTCTCTTGGGGGCTTCGATCCTCGTTCCTTCGAATGTGCGCATGTACTCGTGGCAAATTCGCACTCTTGGGGCGTAATAGAATGCTCTCTTGGGCTTCGATCCTCGTTCCTTCGAATGTGAGCATGTACTCGTGGCAAATTCGCACTCTTGGGCGGCGCTTGGGGCAAATAGAATGCTCTCTTGGGGCGTTCATCGTTCCTTCGATTCGAATGCGAGCATGTACTCGTGGCAAATTCGCACTCTTGGGGCGTAATATAGTGCTCTCTTGGGGCTTCGATCCTCATTCCTTCGAATGTGAGCATGTATCGTGGGCTAAAATTCGCACTCTTGGGGCGTAATAGAATGCTCTCTTGGGCTTCGATCCTCGTTCCTTCGAATCTGAGCATGTACTCGTGGCAAATTCGCACTCTTGGGGCGTAATAGAATGCTCTCTTGGGCTTCGATCCTCGTTCCTTCGAATGTGTGCATGTACTCGTGGCAAATTCGCACTCTTGGGGCGTAATAGAATGCTCTCTTGGGCTTCGATCCTCGTTCCTTCGAATATGTGAGCATGTACTCGTGGCAAATTCGCACTGGAGGTTAACCATTTTTTTTTAGGGGCGTAATAGAATGCTCTCTTGGGCTTCGATCCTCGTTACTTCGAATGTGAGCATGTACTCGTGACAAATTCGCACTCTTGGGGCGTAATAGAATGCTCTCTTGAGGCTTCGATCCTCAAGTTCCTGTCGAATGTGAGCATGTACTCGTGGCAAAATTCGCACTCTTGGGGCGTAATAGAATGCTCTCTTGGGCCCCTTCGATCCTCTTCCTTCGAATGTGAGCATGTACTCGTGGCAAAAATTCGCACTCTTGGGCGTAATAGAATGCTCTCTTGGGCTTCGATCCTCGTTCCTTCGAATGTGAGCATGTACTCGTGGCAAATTCGCACTCTTGGGGCGTAATAGAATGCTCTCTTGGGCTTCGATCCTCGTTCCTTCGAATGTGAGCATGTACACGTGGCAAATTCGCACTCTGGGGCGTAATAGAATGCTCTCTTGGGCTTCGATCCTCGTTCCTTCTCATATGAGCATGTACTCGTAGCAAATTCGCACTCTTGGGGCCTAATAGAATGCGCTCTTGGGCTTCGATCCTCGTTCCTTCGAATGCGAGCATGTACTCGTGGCAAATTCGCACTCTTGGGGCGTAATAGAATGCTCTCTTGGGTTTCGATCCACGTTCCTTCGAATGTGATCATGTACTCGTGGCAAATTTCGCACTCTTGGGGCGTAATAGAATGCTCCTCTGGGCTTCGATCCATCTGTTCCTTCGATTGCGTGCATGAACTCGTGCAAATTCGCACTCTTGGGGGTTAATAGAATGCTCTGCATTGGGCTTCGATCCTCGTTCCTTCGAATGTGAGCATGTACTCGTGGCAAATTCGCACTCTTGGGGCGTAATAGAATGCTCTCTTGGGCTTCGATCCTCGTTCCTTCGAATGTGAGCATGTACTCGTGCCAAATTCGCACTCTTGGGGCGTAATAGAATGCTCTCTTGGGCTTCGATCCTCGTTCCTTCGAATGTTGTGAGCATGTACTCGTGGCAAATTCGCCCACTCTTGAGGGCGTAGAGTAATGAGAAATGCTTCTCTTGGGGCTTCGATCCTCGTTCCTTCGAATTGAGCATGTACCGTGGCAAATTCGCACTCTTGGGGCCTAATAGAATGCTCAACTCAACCATGGGGCTTCGATCCTCGTTCCTTCGAATGTGAGCATGTACTCGTGGCAAATTCGCACTCTTGGGCGTTTATGCGTAATAGAATGCATCTCTTGGGCTTCGATCCTCGTTCCTTCGAATGTGAGCATATTACTCGAGAGGCACGAATTCGCACTCTTGGGCGTAATAGAATGCCTCTCTTGGGGCTTCGAATCCTCGTTTTCCTTCGCAATGTGAGCATGTACTCGATGCGCAAATTCGCACTCTTGGGCCTAATAGAATGCTCTCTTGGGCTTCGATCCTCGTGAATCTCTTCGAATGTGAGCATGTACTCCGTGGCATATTATGCACTCTTGGGGCGTAATAGAATGCTCTCTCTGGGGCTTCGATCCTCGTTCCTACCTTCGAATCTGAGCTCATGTACTCGTGGCTAAATTCGCACCCTCTTGGGGCGTAATAGAATGCTCACTCTTGGGCTGCCCCTTCGATCCTCGTTCCTTCGAATGTGAGCATGTACTGCCGAAACGCACGCTTGGCAGTTAATTCGCATGCTCTTGGGGCGTACATAGAATGCTCCCTCTTGGGCTTTCGAAATCCTCGTTCCCTTCGAATGTGACCCCATTTACCCGACGATTCCCCGGGCAACTTAATTCGCCACTCTTGGGCGTACAATAGAAATGCTCAATCCATTGGGCTTCAGCGATGAGCTCCTTCCTTTCGAGCTGTACTCGTGGTCTAAATTCGCACTATATGGTGGCGATTAGAATGCTCACTTGGGCTTCAGATCCTCGTTCCTTGCGAAGTCATGAAATGTGCATAGTACTCGAAGGCAAATTCGCACTCTATTTGGGGCGTAATCAAGAATGCTCTCTTGGGCTTCGAATCCTCGTTCTCGTTTCTCTTCGAATGTTGGCGGCATGTGTACTCGGTCAGTAATTCGCACTTCAAATTGGGAGCGTTAATAGAAATGACTCCTTGGGCTTCGATCCTCGTTCCCTTCGCATGTGGGCATGTTACTCGTGTGTCAAATTCGCACTCTTGGGGCGTAATAGAATGCTCTCTTGGGCTACTCTGCGAATCCTCTCGGAGTTCCTTCGACAATTGTGATGCCATGTACTTCCGTGGCATCAACAATTCGCACTTTCTTGGGCGTAATGTAAATGCTCGACTTGGGCTTTCGATCCGCGTTCCTTCCGAATGTGAGTATGTACTCATGGCTAAAAACTATCATATTTAGAATGCACGCTTGGGCTAACTCGATCCTCTTCCTTTGTCGTTGAAATGCACAATGGCAACTTGCTAACTACTTGGGGCGTAATCAAAATGCTCTCTATTGGGCTCTTCGATCCTCGTTCCCCTTCGAATGGTGACCTGGTGTACTTATATGTGGCAAAGTCGCACTCTTGGGGCGTAATAGAATGCTTCTCTGGGGCTTCGATCCTCGTTCCTTCGAATGGTGAAGCATGTACCGTTTGGCAAATTCCGCTCTCCTTGGGGCGTATAGAATGCTCTCTTGGGGCATGCATCCTCGTTCCTTCGAATCTGAGTGTACTCGTGCCAAATTCGCACTCCTGTTTGGTGCAATACGTATGCTCTACCTTCGATTCCCGTTCCTTCGAAGGTGAGCCTATGTACTCGGCAAATTCGTCACTCTTGGGGCTAATAGAATGCTCTCATCGGGGCTTCGATCCATTCGTTCCTTCGACCAATGTGCACTGAGGCACCTGTACTCGTGGCACAAATTCGCACCACATCTTTTTGGGGCGTAAATTATAGAATGCTCTCTTCTTGGCCGCTTCGATCATATTCGATCCTCGTTCCTCTCGAATGTGAGCATGTACTCGTGGCCCAAATTCGCACTCTATTGGAGGGGCGTAATAGAATAGCTCACTCTATGGGCTTCGATGTCCTCGTCGATTCTCTTTCGTATGCTGTGCTTCTTTCCATGTACCTCGTAACGTCGCAAATTCGCATCTTGGGGACGCGTAATAGAATGCTCTCTTGGGCATTCGATCCTCGTTCCTTCGAATGTGAGCATGTACTCGTGGCTAAATTCGCACCTCTCTTGGGGTATCCGTAATGAATAGAATGCTCTCTTGGGCTTCGATCCTCGTTCCTTCGAATGTGAGCATGTACTCGTGGCAAATTCGCACTCTTGCGGGCCTAATAGAATGCTCTTGGGGCGTAATAGAATGCTTTCTTGGGCTTCGATCCTCGTTCCTTCGAATGTGAGCATGTACTCGTGGCAAATTCGCACTCTTGGGGCGTAATAGAATGCTCTCTTGGGCTTCGATCCTCGTTCCTTCGAATGTGAGCATGTACTCGTGGCAAATTCGCACTCTTGGGGCGGAATAGAATGCTCTCTTGGGCTTCGATCCTCGTTCCTTCGAATGTGAGCATGTACTCGTGGCAAATTCGCACTCTTGGGGCTAATAGAATGCTCTCTTGGTCTTCGATCCTCGTTCCTTCGAATGTGAGCATGTACTCGTGGCAAATTCGCACTCTTGGGGCGTAATAGAATGCTCTCTTGGGGCTTCGATCCTCGTTCCTTCGAATGTGAGCATGTACTCGTGGCAAATTCGCACTCTTGGGGAGTAATTTTAGAATGCTCTCTTGGGCTTCGATCCTCGTTCCTTCGAATGTGAGCATGTACTCGTGGCAAATTCGCACTCTTGGGGCGTAATAGAATGCTCTCTTGGGCTTCGATCCTCGTTCCTTCGAATCTGAGCATGTACTCGTGGCTAATTCGCACTCTTGGGGCGTAATAGAATGCTCTCTTGGGCTTCGATCCTCGTTTCCTTCGAATGTGAGCATGTACTCGTGGCTAATTCGCACTCTTGGGGCGTAATAGAATGCTCTCTTGGGCTTCGATCCTCGTTTCCTTCGAATGTGAGCATGTACTCGTGGCAAATTCGCACTCTTGGGGCGTAATAGAATGCTCTCTTGGGCTTCGATCCTCGTTCCTTCGATTGTGTGCATGTACTCGTGGCAAATTCGCACTCTTGGGGCGTTATAGAATGCTCTCTTGGGCTTCGATCCTCGTTCCTTCGAATGTGAGCATGTACTCGTGGCAAATTCGCACTCTTGGGGCGTAATAGAATGCTCTCTTGGGCTTCGATCCTCGTTCCTTCGAATGGGAGCATGTACTCGTGGCAAATTCGCACTCTTGGGGCGTAATAGAATGCTCTCTTGGGCTTCGATCCTCGTTCCTTCGAATGGGAGCATGTACTCGTGGCAAATTCGCACTCTTGGGGGTAATAGAATGCTCTCTTGGGCTTCGATCCTCGTTCCTTCGAATGTGAGCATGTACTCGTGGCAAATTCGCACTCTTGGGGCGTAATAGAATGCTCTCTTGGGCTTCGATCCTCGTTCCTTCGAATCTGAGCATGTACTCGTGGCAAATTCGCACTCTTGGGGCGTAATAGAATGCTCTCTTGGGCTTCGATCCTCGTTCCTTCGAATGTGAGCATGTACTCGTGGCAAATATGCACTCTTGGGGCGTAATAGAATGCTCTCTTGGGCTTCGATCCTAGTTCCTTCGATTGTGTGCATGTACTCGTGGCAAATTCGCACTCTTGGGCCGTAATAGAATGCTCTCTTGGGCTTCGATCCTCGTTCCTTCGAATGTGAGCATGTACTCGTGGCAAATTCGCACTCTTGGGGCGTAATAGAATGCTCTCTTGGGCTTCGATCCTCGTTCCTTCGAATGTGAGCATGTACTCGTGGCAAATTCGCACTCTTGGGGCGTAATAGAATGCTCTCTTGGGCTTCGATCCTCGTTCCTTCGAATGTGAGCATGTACTCGTGGCAAATTCGCACTCTTGGGGCGTAATAGAATGCTCTCTTGGGGCTTCGATCCTCGTTCCTTCGAATGTGAGCATGTACTCGTGGCAAATTCGCACTCTTGGGGCGTAATAGAATGCTCTCTTGGGCTTCGATCCTCGTTCCTTCGAATGTGAGCATGTACTCGTGGCAAATTCGCACTCTTGGGGCGTAATAGAATGCTCTCTTGGGCTTCGATCCTCCTCGTTCCTTCGAATGTGAGCATGTACTCGTGGCAAATTCGCACTCTTGGGGCGTAATAGAATGCTCTCTTGGGCTTCGATCCTCGTTCCTTCGAATGTGAGCATGTACTCGTGGCAAATTCGCACTCTTGGGGCGTAATAGAATGCTCTCTTGGGCTTCGATCCCTGTTCCTTCGAATGTGAGCATGTACTCGTGGCAAATTCGCACTCTTGGGGCGTAATAGAATGCTCTCTTGGGCTTCGATCCTCCTTCCTTCGAATGTGAGCATGTACTCGTGGCAAATTCGCACTCTTGGGGCGTAATAGAATGCTCTCTTCGGGCTTCGATCCTCGTTCCTTCGAATGTGAGCATGTACTCGTGGCAAATTCGCACTCTTGGGCGTAATAGATCATGCTCATTGGGCTTCGATCCTCGTTCCTTCGAATGTGAGTCGCATCGTACTCGTGGCAAATTCGCACTCTTGGGCGTTAATATTGGAATGCTCTCTTGGGCTTCGATCCTCGTTCCTTCGAATCTTAGCATGTACTCGTGGCAAATTCGCACTCTTGGGGCGTAATAGAATGCTCTCTTGGGGCTTGGATCCTCGTTCCTTCGAATCTGAGCATGTACTCGTGGCAAATTCGCACTCTTGGGGCGTAATAGAATGCTCTCTTGGGCTTCGATCCTCGTTCCTTCGAATGTGAGCATGTACTCGTGGCAAATTCGCACTCTTGGGGCTTAATAGAATGCTCTCTTGGGCTTCGATCTCGTTGGGGTCTTCGATCCTCGTTCCTTCGAATGTGAGCATGTAACTCGTGGCAATTCGCACTCTTGGGGCGTAATAGAATGCTCTCTTGGGCTTCGATCCTCGTTCCTTCGTAAAAAAAAAAAAAAATGTGAGCATGTACTCGTGGCAAATTCGCACTCTTGGGGCCTAATAGAATGCTCTCTTGGGGCTTCGATCCTCGTTCCTTCGAATGTGAGCATGTACTCGTGGCAAATTCGCACTCTTGGGGCGTATTAGAATGCTCTCTTGGGCTTCGATCCTCGTTCCTTCGAATGTGAGCATGTACTCGTGGCAAATTCGCACTCTTGGGGCGTAATAGAATGCTCTCTTGGGCTTCGATCCTCGTTCCTTCGAATATGAGCATGTACTCGTGGCAAATTCGCACTCTTGGGGCCGTAATAGAATGCTATCTTGGGGCTTCGATGCCTCGTTCCTTCGAATGTGAGCATGTAACTCGTGGCAAATTCGCACTCTTGGGGCGCAATTGAATGCTCTCTTGGGGCTTCGATCTCGTTTCCTTCGAATCTGAGCATGTACTCGTGGCTAATTCGCACTCTTGGGGCGTAATAGAATGCTCTCTTGGGCTTCGATCCTCGTTTCCTTCGAATGTGAGCATGTACTCGTGGCAAATTCGCACTCTTGGGGCGTAATAGAATGCTCTCTTGGGCTTCGATCCTCGTTTCCTTCGAATGTGAGCATGTACTCGTGGCAAATTCGCACTCTTGGGGCTTAATAGAATGCTCTCTTGGGCTTCGATCCTCGTTCCTTCGAATGTGAGCATGTACTCGTGGCAAATTCGCACTCTTGGGGCGTAATAGAATGCTCTCTTGGGCTTCGATCCGCGTTCCTTCGAATGTGAGCATGTACTCGTGGCAAATTCGCACTCTGGGGGGGTTTGGGGCGTAATAGAATAATTGCTCTCGGGTCTTAGATGCTTCGATCCTCGTTCCTTCGAATGTGAGCATGTACTCGTGGCAAATTCGCACTCTTGGGGCGTAATAGAATGCTCTCTTGGGGCTTCGATCCTCGTTCCTTCGAATGTGAGCATGTACCTCGTGGCAAATTCGCACTCTTGGGGCGTAATAGAATGCTCTCTTGGTCTTCGATCCTCGTTCCTTCGAATGTGAGCATGTACTCGTGGCAAATTCGCACTCTTGGGGCGTAATAGAATGCGCTCTTTGGGCATTCGATTCCACGTTCCTTCGAATGTGAGCATGTACTCGTGGCAAATTCGCACTCTTGGGGCCTAATAGAATGCTCTCTTGGGGCTTCGATCCTCGTTCCTTCGAATGTGAGCATGTACTCGTGGCAAATTCGCACTTTTGGGGCCTAATAGAATGCTCTCTTGGTCTTCGATCCTCGTTCCTTCGAATGTGAGCATGTACTCGTGGCAAATTCGCACTCTTGAGGCCTAATAGAATGCTCTCTTGGGGCTTCGATCCTCGTTCCTTCGAATGTGAGCATGTACTCGTGGCAAATTCGCACTCTTGGTAGGCGTTAATAGAATGCACTCTTTTGGGCTTCGTATCCTCGTTCCTTCGAATGTGGAGCATGTACTCGTGGCAAATTCGCACTCTTGGGGCGTGAATAGAATGCTCTCTTGGGCTTCGATCCTCGTTCCTTCGAATGTGAGCATGTACTCGTGGAAAATTCGCACTCTTGGGGGTATTAGAATGCTCTCTTGGCTTCGATCCTCGTTCCTTTCGAATGTGAGCATGCTACTCGTGGCAAATTCGCACTCTTGGGGGTAAATAGAATGCTCTCTTGGTCTTCGATCCTCGTTTCCTTCGAATGAGGTGAGCATTGTACTCGTTGGCAAATTCGCACTCTTGGGGCGTAAATAGAATGCTCTCTTGGGGCTTCGATTCTCGTTCCTTCGAATGTGAGCTGTACTCGTGGCAAATTCGCACTCTTGTAATAGAATGCTTCTTGGGCCTTCGATGGTTCGTTCCTTCGAATGTGAGCATGTACTCGTGGCAAATTCGCACTCTTGGGACGTATTAGAATGCTCTCTTGGGCTTCGATCCACGTTCCTTCGAATGTGAGCATGTACTCGTGGCAAATTCGCATTCTTGGGGCGTATTAGAATGCTCCCTTGGGCTTCCATCCTCGTTCCTTCGAATGTGAGCATGTACTCGTGGCAAATTCGCACTCTTGGGGCGTATTAGAATGCTCTCTTGGGCATTTCGATCCTCTTCCTTCGAATGTGTAGCATGTACTCGTGGCAAATTCGCACTCTTTGGGGGAAATAGAATGCTCTCTTGGGTGCTTCGATCTTCGTTCCTTCGAATGTGAGCATGTACTCGTGGCAAATTCGCACTCTTGATTGGGGGTAATAGAATGCTCTCTTGGGCTTTCGATCCTCGTTCCTTCGAATACCGTGAGCATTTTGTACTCGTGGTTGGCAAATTCGCACTCTTGGGGTCCGTAATAGGGAATGCTCTCTTGGGCTTCGATCCTCGTTCCTTCGATGTTGTGAGCATGTACTCGTGGCAAAAATTCGCACTCTTGGGGATATGGCATAATATGAATGCTCTCTTGGGCTTCGATCCTCGTTCCTTCGAATGTGAGACATGTAGCTGTACTGTCGTGGCAAATTCGCACTCTTGGGGCGTAATAGAATGCTCTCTTGGGTCTTCGATCCTCGTTCCTT
>JABWPP010000018.1:0-33666 GCA_016920855.1 Puya raimondii
CAGATTCGAACGAACGAGGATTGAAGCCCCATGAGAGCGTTCTATTACGCCCAAAGAGTGCGAGCTTGCCACCAGTACATTCTATTACGCCCAAAGAGTGCGGGCTTGCCACGAGTACATGCCATTCTGAACGAACGATGGATTTTGAAAACCCCATGAAGCGTTCTATTACGCCTAAAGAGTGCGGGCTTTGCCACGAGTACATGCTCAGGCATTCGAAAACTGAATGAAGGATTGATACCCCAAGAGGAGTAGGAGGCTTCTAAGTTACGCCCAAAGAGTAGCGAGCTTGCCGCTAGTACATGTTCAGATTCGATATACGAACGAGGATTGAACGCACCCCGTATGAGGAGCGTTCTATTTATACGCCCAAAGAGTGAGCGAGCTTGCCACGAGTACATGCTCAGTATTTCGAACGAACGAGGATTGAAGCCCCCATGAGAGGTTCTATTACGCCCAAAGAGTGCGTTTATTGCCACGTGTACTTGGCTCAAGATTCGGACACGAACGAGGATGGAGCCCCATGAGAGCGTTATATTACGCCCAAAGAGTGCGAGCTTGCCACGAGTACATGCTCAGATTCGAACGAACGAGGATTGAAACCCCATGAGAGCGTTCTATTACGCCCAAAGAGTGCGAGCTTGCCACGAGTACATGCTCAGATTCGAACGAACGAGGATTGAAGCCCCATGAGAGCGTTCTATTACGCCCAAAGAGTGCGAGCTTGCCACGAGTACATGCTCAGATTCGAACGAACGAGGATTGAAAGCCCCCATGAGAGCGTTCTATTACGCCCAAAGAGTGCGAGCTTGCCACGAGTACATGCTCAGATTCGAACGAACGAGGATTGAAACCCCATGAGAGCGTTCTATTACGCCCAAAGAGTGCGAGCTTGCCACGAGTACATGCTCAGATTCGAACGAACGAGGAATTAAGCCCCATGAGAGCGTTCTATTACGCCCAAAGAGTGCGAGCTTGCCCACGAGTACATGCTCAGATTCGAACGAACGAGGATTTGCCCCATGAGAGCGTTCTATTACGCCCAAAGAGTGTGCGAGCTTGCCACGAGTACATGCTCAGATTCGAACGAACGAGGATTGAAGCCCCATGAGAGCGTTCTATTACGCCCAAAGAGTGCGAGCTTGCCACGAGTACATGCTCAGATTCGAACGAACGAGGATTGAAGCCCCATGAGAGCGTTCTATTACGCCCAAAGAGTGCGAGCTTGCCACGAGTACATGCTCAGATTCGAACGAACGAGGATTGAAGCCCCATGAGAGCGTTCTATTACGCCCAAAGAGTGCGAGCTTGCCACGAGTACATGCTCAGATTCGAACGAACGAGGATTGAAGCCCCATGAGAGCGTTCTATTACGCCCAAAGAGTGCGAGCTTGCCACGAGTACATGCTCAGATTCGAACGAACGAGGATTGATTGATGACCCCATAAGAGCGTTCTATTACTCCCAAAGAGTGCGAGCTTGCCACGAGTACATGCTTAGATTCGAACGAACGAGGATTGAACCCCCATGAGAGCGTTCTATTACGCCCAAAGAGTGCGAGCTTGCCACGAGTACATGCTCAGATTCGAACGAACGAGGATTGAAGCCCCATGAGAGCGTTCTATTACGCCCAAAGAGTGCGAGATTGCCACGAGTACATGCTCAGATTCGAACGAACGAGGATTGAAGCCCCATGATGAGAGCGTTCTATTACGCCCAAAGAGTGCGAGCTTGCCACGAGTACATGCTCAGATTCGAACGAACGAGGATTGAAGCCCCATGAGAGCGTTCTATTACGCCCAAAGAGTGCGAGCTTGCCACGAGTACATGCTCAGATTCGAACGAACGAGGATTGAACCCCATGAGAGCGTTCTATTACGCCCAAAGAGTGCGAGCTTGCCACGAGTACATGCTCAGATTCGAACGAACGAGGATTGAAGCCCGATGAGAGCGTTCTATTACGCCCAAAGAGTGCGAGCTTGCCACGAGTACATGCTCAGATTCGAACGAACGAGGATTGAAGCCCCATGAGAGCGTTCTATTACGCCCAAAGAGTGCGAGCTTGCCACGAGTACATGCTCAGATTCGAACGAACGAGGATTGAAGCCCCATGAGAGCGTTCTATTACGCCCAAAGAGTGCGAGCTTGCCACGAGTACATGCTCAGATTCGAACGAACGAGGATTGAAACCCCCATGAGAGCGTTCTATTAAGCCAAAGAGTGCGAGCTTGCCACGAGTACACGCTCAGATTTCGAACGAACGAGGATTGAAACCCCATGAGAGCGTTCTATTACGCCCAAAGAGTGCGAGCTTGCCACGAGTACATGCTCAGATTCGAACGAACGAGGATTGAAAGCCCCATGAGAGCGTTCTATTACGCCCAAAGAGTGCGAGCTTGCCACGAGTACATGCTCAGATTCGAACGAACGAGGATTGAAGCCCCATGAGAGCGTTCTATTACGCCCAAAGAGTGCGAGCTTGCCACGAGTACATGCTCAGATTCGAACGAACGAGGATTGAAAGCCCCATGAGAGCGTTCTATTACGCCCAAAAAGAGTGCGAGCTTGCCACGAGTACTTGCTCAGGTTCGAACAAACGAGGAGTGAAGCCCCATGAGAGCGTTCTATTACGCCCAAAGAGTGCGAGCTTGTCACGAGTACATGCTCAGATTCGAACGAACGAGGATTGAAGCCCCATGAGAGCGTTCTATTACGCCCAAAGAGTGCGAGCTTGCCACGAGTACATGCTCAGATTCGAACGAACGAGGATTGAAGCCCCCCCATGAGAGCGTTCTATTACGCCCAAAGAGTGCGAGCTTGCCACGAGTACATGCTCAGATTCGAACGAACGAGGATTGAAGCCCCATGAGAGCGTTCTATTACGCCCAAAGAGTGCGAGCTTGCCACGAGTACATGCTCAGATTCGAACGAACGAGGATTGAAGCCCCCAGAGAGCGTTCTATTACGCCCAAAGAGTGCGAGCTTGCCACGAGTACATGCTCAGATTCGAACGAACGAGGATTGAAGCCCCATGAGAGCGTTCTATTACGCCCAAAGAGTGCGAGCTTGCCACGACACATGCTCAGATTCGAACGAACGAGGATTGAACCCCATGAGATGAGAGCGTTCTATTACGCCCAAAGAGTGCGAGCTTGCCACGAGTACATGCTCAGATTCGAACGAACGAGGATTGAAGCCCCCCATGAGAGCGTTCTATTACGCCCAAAGAGTGCGAGCTTGCCACGAGTACATGCTCAGATTCGAACGAACGAGGATTGAAGCCCCATGAGAGCGTTCTATTACGCCCAAAGAGTGCGAGCTTGCCACGAGTACATGCTCAGATTCGAACGAACGAGGATTGAAGCCCCATGAGAGCGTTCTATTACGCCCAAAGAGTGCGAGCTTGCCACGAGTACATGCTCAGATTCGAACGAACGAGGATTGAAGCCCCACGAGAGCGTTCTATTACGCCCAAAGAGTGCGAGCTTGCCACGAGTACATGCTCAGATTCGAACGAACGAGGATTGAAGCCCCATGACGAGCGTTCTATTACGCCAAAGAGTGCGAGCTTGCCACGAGTAAATGTCTGATTCGATGACGAACGAGGATTGAAGGCCCACCATGAGAAGCGTTCTATTCGCCAAAGAGTGCGTGCTTGCCACGTGTCCCTGCCACTTTCAGTTTCGACTCACGATCCGGGATTGAAGCCCCATGAGAGCGTTCTATTACGCCAAAAGAGTGCGAGCTTGCCACGAGTACATGCTCAGATTCGATACGAACGAGGATTGATGAAACCCCTAACATGAGAGCGTTCGATTGTCGCCCAAAGTCTTGCTAGCTTCTGCCAGAGTTAGCTACTTGTTCCAGATTCGAACCGACACTTAAGAGGATGTGACAGTCCACATGTAGAGAGAGTTCTTCTTTTTCGACCAAAAGGGGGAGTGCGGAGCGTGCTCGATAGATGTACCTGCAGAGATTGAAGAAATACGGATACTCGAGGATTTTTTGAAGCACCATAATCGAGTGCGGTTATATTACGCCCCCACCCAAAGCGGAGTGCGAGCTTGCCAACAAATGTTCATGCCTCAGAATCGAAATCGACCGAAGGATTTTGAAGCGCCCCAATAAGAGCCGTTTTTTTTACTCCCTAACAGATTGCGGGCCTTGACCAACGAGGTACATGCTCAGGATATCTCGGATTTGTTTTTTCACGACAGAGGGATTTGAATACCCGCACATGAGAGCGTTGCTATTGCCCAAAGAGTGCGAGCTTGCTACGGAGAACATGCTATCATATTGTACGAACACCCATATGAGAGCCCATGAGGTTTTCTATTCCGCCCGAAAAAGAGAGCTAGCTTGCCACGAGGTGGGTAGATGCTCAGATTCGAACGACAACCAGGTTTTAGAAAGCCACCATGACAGCGTTCTATTACGCCCAAATTGTGCGAGCTTGCCACGATGTTGAAGCGCAGATTAACGAACGAGGATTAAAGCGACAATTTGAGAGCGTTCTATTCCGGCGCCAAAGAGTGCCAACATGTCCTTGTCTGAGTGTAGATGTCTCAGTTCTTTTATTACGTTTACAAAAGAGGATTGCCAGTAGCCCTTATGGAAGAGTTTATGGCTCACCAGTAAGAGTACATGCTTGCTCTCGATTTCGATGCTCGATTCGATCGACACGAGGATTGAAAGCCCATATGGGAATGAGAGCGTTTCTATCTACGCCCGATATGAGTGCGAGCTTGCAGGTTACATGCTATATGCGGATCGAACAAAGGATTTTGAAGCCACAATGAGAGCGTTCTAGGTTAAGCACTGAAGAGTGCCGAACTTGCCAGGAGTACCATCGCTCAGATTTGAACGAACGAGGAATTGAAGCCCAAGGAGAGGAGCGTTTTATTACACCCAAAAAAAAGAGATCGCGGGGCCTTGTTTTTTTTTGTTTTTTTTTTTCCACGCCCCCCCTCAGAGTACCAATGCTTCAGAGTCGAACGGAACTCAGGGGATTGAAGCACATAAATGTGAGAGCGTTCTATTACGCCTTAAAGAAGGTGCGAGCTTGATCACGAGTACATGCTCAGATTTGAACGACGGGATGAAGCCGCATGAGAGCGTTCTTTTAGACCCAAACAGTGGAGGCGTGCTTTGATTTCGGTAGTACATGCTCAGATTCGAACCGAAAGCGGTTTTTTTTGTAGACCTCCCTTAAGAAGCGTTCTTTTACGCACCAAAGATGTGCCTGGGCTTGCAACGGGAGGTACATGCCTCATAATTCGATCCCCCCCCCCCCCCAACCCGACACTCAGGGATTTAATGAAGCCCCTTATGAACGAGTGTTTCTATAACATTCGCCCAAAA
Source organism: Puya raimondii (assembly GCA_016920855.1). Classification (NCBI taxonomy): domain Eukaryota; kingdom Viridiplantae; phylum Streptophyta; class Magnoliopsida; order Poales; family Bromeliaceae; genus Puya; species Puya raimondii. The sequence goes on from JABWPP010000018.1 coordinate 5,362, forward strand.
GAGTGCGGGAGCTTCTGCACGAGACGTTAGTGTTATCATGATCCAGATTTACAGTAAAACGATCAATGAATTGAAGGGTATGCCCTCATGAGAGCGTTCTATTACGCCCAATTGAGTTGGCGGATGCTTATGCCACGAGTACGATGATACATGCGTCAGATTCGAATTAATTTGTACAGATGGAATGGAAACCACAAATTTGATGAAAGGCGTTCTATTACGCCCCAAATAAGGAAGTGACGGATTGCCACGAGTACATGGTGACATTCGAATGAACAGAGGATTCGAAGCCCATAAGAGCGTATCGACTACTCCCCAAAAGAGTGAGGGGCTTGCCACGAGTACACGTCAGATTCGATAAACGAACGGAGGATTTTTATGAAGCATCCATAAGAGAGTGTTTCGAAATTACTCGCCTAAAAGAGTGCGGCGCCTTGCCACGGTAGAGGTACATACTCATATTCGTTACGAACGAGGATTTGAAAAGCCCCAGGTGAGCGATTTTCTTATTACACGCACCCCAAAGGATTGCCGAGTGATTCGCACGACGAAGTACATGCCTCAGTATTACGATCGAACGAGGACCTTTGAAGCCCCAGGAGCGAGTTCTATTACGACCCAAAAGTGTGCGAGGCTTGCCACAATAATAAAAAACTGTAACATACTCAGGTTCGATACCGAAACAGAGGAATTTTGAAAGCCCATTGAGCAGGGTTATATTTACCCCAAGAGTCAATTCCTTGCCCAAACGAAGTAGAGTTAGATTCGACTAATAATTGACGAATCGAGGATTTTGATTGCCCCATATGAGGAGCGTTCTATTACGCCCAAAAAGGAGTGCTAGCTTGCCCACGAGTACATGCTCAGATTCGAAATAAACGAACGAGGTTTGTTTTTTTGAAGCCCCTATATATAAGAGACGATTTATATTACTCCCAAAAGAGTGCGGTGCTTGTGCCACGAGATTTAATTGTACAATGCCTAGAAGATTCGAATCAAAACGTAACGAGGTTTTGTTGAAGCCCCATGGAGAGGGTCTCTAGTACGCACCAATAAGAGTCTCGTGGAGCTTTGCCACGTGTTCTCCCATGCTCATAGTTGTCGTAACTACGACAACGAGGATTGTGAAAGCCCCATGAAGCGTTCTGTAATTACGCCCAGAGCGTTTTATTGGGGCCACGTGACAAATCCACAATATTGAGATTGAGCGGGTTGCCACAGTGACATTGCTTCTATGATTAGAAATAGTCGAGAAGCCGAAGGGGGACTGGGGGATCGAGGTTTAGAAGGCGGCGCATTCGAGAGCATTCTTATAGGTTCGCCACACAATAAAACGAAACGAAAGTCGTGCTGGGCTCTTGGGAATCGATGTAGGCGTGGTGGATCCAGATTCGAAAAGGAATTAGGAATGAATAGCCCCATGAGAGCGTTATATTACAGCACTCAAATAGTGTGAAGTGCTTGCCTCGAGTACATGCTCATATTCGTACGAACAATGGCTAGGAATTGAAGTCCCATGAGAGCGTTTCTATTACGCCCAAAGAGGCCGAACTTTTTGGCTTCCACGAGGTACATGCTCAGATTACCGAGACCGAACGATTATTGAAGCCCCAGTTAGATGCGTTTATAAATGGTTACGACTCCAATAAGAGTTCGAAGAGTTTTGCCACGGAATGAACATGCTCAATTATTTCGTAAAACTACACGAGGATTTTTGGTAGCAGTCACCAATGGAGAAGACAGGTATCTATTATTAATACGCCCCAAAAAAGAGTTCGATATAGACTTGTGCCAAGCATGTATCATGATCAGATGGTTCGAAGACGAAGCGGGGGAGATTTTGCAAGTCCCCATTGAGAGTGGTTTTCTATTAATAATCGCACCAAAGGAGTGGTACCTTGCCACGAGGCTACTTGTTTTTGATCAAGATGGTAACGACGATAGGACCCACGATATTGTTCTATTAACTCCCAAAGGAGTGGTGCGAGCCTTGCCACGAGTACATGCTCGAAGAATCGCACGAACCGAGGATTTGAAGCCCCCTGAGAGCGTTCTATATACGTCCCGCGGAAAGAGTGCGAGGCTTGCCACGAGTACCATGCTCAGATTCGAACGAACGAGGATTGAAGCCCCATGGCGAGCGTTCTATTATTGCCCAGAAGAAGTGCGAGCTTGACCTATCGGGGTTACAATGCCTCATGGGATGTGGCGAGACGAACTGAGCGTTTGATGCCCCAGTGAGGGACAGTCGGGTCGGAGTTTGGGGGGGTCCAACTAGTATTGCGAGGTTTGCCCACAGTACAGTGCTCAGAATTTTTTCGGTAGACACGTGTACAAGGGTAGTTTGAAGCCCCAGGAGAGCAAACTGATCTACGCCCACAGAGTAGTTGCGATGGGAGGCCATGGCGCGTTAGATGCTTCAAGATTCGTATGAGGACAACGTGGTTCTAACAGTGACCCCATGATGAACGCTTCTGGTACGCTTCCAAAGGTTGCGAGCAAGGGACGACACACGCGCTCAGGATGGGATACGATACGATGGATTGGAGACCCCAATGTAGGGCAGAGTTTGTAATACGGGCCCAAGCGATAGTGCGTTAGATATGCCACAGTACATGCTCAGGATTGGAGGGGGGACATAGAGTTTTTAGGCTCGCTCATGTGATGGGGTCGGGGGGTATTAGTACTGGGGAAGTTATAAGGTATGTGTGATGCTAGAGGTATGCCTGGGAAAGTATTTTATGGGGGGGTTCAGGCAGGAATAGGTTTTGTGCGTAGTTTGTCATTGGAGGTGTGGTTGTGAAGCCCCATGTGTACAGCTCGGATCTGATGACGCCCAATTGGTGACTGCGAGTGCGTTGCCACGTAAGTACATGCTTCAATTCGAACGGGTGGAGGTATTTATTTTTAGTCGGTGGGATGTTCGGCGGTAAGGGGTGGGGTGCGGGGGTCTGTGAGTTTTTGGGAGGGGGGTTGTGTCTGAGTAGTGGACATTGCTGGGATTCGATACTGAATGGGGGGTGGGGTAGTGACGGCGCTAGTGAGAGTTGTTGTATATGACGCCCGTATTGGGATGTGGGTAGGGGGATGCTGATGCCATTGGATTGTGTGTGAGGGGAGGGTAGTGTGGGTGGCGGTGTTTTCTTGAGAGAGCTGGGATCTTTGCTGCGGGACGTGGCAGGCGAATGAAGGGTCAGATAAGGGTGTGCAAATAAGATTATGGATTTAACGTTCGTCTGAGGTGAAGGGGCGAGGTCGCTACAAGACGTATGCGCTCAGGGAATACTATGGATATCATTATGCGTGTCGTTACAATATGTGAAGGGCCCCCAGAGTGGCAGAGTGGGATATATGTACTGAGGTTGTTCGTATAGTTAGGCACCTTAAGGAGGTTCGGTTCTATTACGCCCGAATTGTGTAGAACTGAGCTTGCTACGAGGGGGGGGGTCTAGGTGGATTCGAATGGAGAACGTGGTATGTGGGGAATGGCCAGGTTGAGCGTTTCTAATCTACGTGCCCATGATGAGTGCTGACCTTGCCACGAGTGACATGCTTGGATTCGATATGGTATCAGATGATATACAAGTCGCCTATGTTAGAGGCGTTCAATTACGGAGACATTGGAGGGCGAGCGTTGGCCAGGAGTTGTATTGTGACATGGTCTTCCATGGGGAATCGAATGTAGGACTTAGTGTCAGTCATCAGAGCGTTCTATTTACGAGCCTGGAAACCAGTGAGTTGCTGGCGCTTGCGCACGGATACAGTTCTCTGGTATTGTCGAAATGATCGAATGGAGTATTGAAGCCCCCATGCACGAGCGTGATGTATTACGCCCAAAGAGTGCGAGCTTTGCCACGAGTTACATGTGCGTCAACGAGTTCGCAACCCCAACGCCCCCCTCGAACGAGGATTTGCGAGGCACGCAAATGCAAGCGTGATCTTGGGGTTATGCCTCAAAGAGTGCGGAATCCTTGCCACGGAGTACAATTGTCCTCAGATTGTCGAACAGAGAGGATGCGTGAAACCCCATTAGGAGCGGTCTGTTACGCCAAAGAGAGCGAGCTTGCCTACGGGGGTATGAGCTGAGATAGCTCATGATTCGACGACGACATGTGGATTTGTGAATCGCCCCCATGACGAGTGTTATGGATATTACGCTCCAAAGAGTGCGATGGTACTGCCACGAGTACATGCTCTAGGTGGGGATTCGACGGACGAACGAGGTTTTGAAAACCCCACACTATAGGGCGTTCGTAAGTTAGCCGCTCCAAAAGAGTGCGTGAGGTGCCACGTCCTGAAAAGTACATGCTACAGGGATTCGAAACGAACGAGGATTGAAGCCCCATGAGAGCGTTTCCTACGTAACGCCCTCAAAGGGTGCTCTGATTATTTGCTCACGAGGAATAGATCAGTAGTTCTACACGACAGGAGTGCATGTTTGATGTACATTCGTATGAGAGCGTTTTTTTTCTGTTCTAGTTTACGCTCCTAACTAGTGCGAGCTTAGCTGGCAACGAGTACCATCGGGTCTTAGTATTACGAACGTAAGAAGCGTAAGAAGAACAGTGTCACTAAGGGACGCAGTTGTAATGTGCAACGGCGCCAGTTTAAGCCGTTCGAGAATTAGTGATGTACATTGGCCCTTAGATTTTCGTGTTAGCACACGACACACACCAGATTTTGAAACCTTGGTGAGATTGCGTAGTCTTGAAGCCCAAAGAGGCAGACGGCTTGTGCAGGAACTGAGTTTTTGCCTCTGAACTTTCGTTCAACAATGATACGAGGATTTTTTTTGAAACACCACCCATTAGGATGAGGATTATTTCATTTACAGCCCCGAAGTAAGCGAAGGTGTGGGCGCTTTGACGCAGGGCTGACCATGCATCAAGGATCTGACCCAAGACCACATAAGGACGGAGCGTTATTGAAATCACATATAAAGAGCGTTTTCTCATTTTATGCACCAAAAGATGTGGCCGGTTTTGCAAAGGGGGGCTTCATGTGCAAGACGATTCGGTACACGGATAATTACTAGTCAGGTACTTGAACGCAGCGGAAAAGCGATTGCTAGGTACGCCAGAAGAGTGCCGAAGCGTGACGAGTAGTAGTGAGTCAGTACCAATGCTCAGAGTCGACCAACGGATGCGGGTGGATCTTTATAACAACCAGTGAGGAGTGTTGGGATCATACGGCCCAGACAGAGGCCGAGCTTGGGCCACCGCTAGTGATATAGTAGGTAGATTGATTTCTAACGAAGTAGGTTTAGTGACATAACCCCAGTGAGAGTGATCTACTAATGCTCTACCATAGAGAATGCCGATGCGTCGAGAGGAAGTACTGACTCACCGATACGAAAGTCTGAATATTTTTTTGAATTAATGAGTGCCAGAATTTAGGCATTTTTTTCCGAGGGTATGGCTTGTCCAACGAGTTACAATTGCGCAGCGTTGAAGGATTTGAAGTATTGACTTCAAACACAAGAGTATTGCAGAAGCGGTTCTAATTCAAAAAAAAAAAGAGTAAGAACTAAGCCGGTAGCTTTTGGTGCCACGAGAAGACGCGGTCGGTGCTCAGAAGCAGTCTCTTCGTAAGTTGCTACAGTGCGAGATTTTGGTGAACGAGTACATGCTCTTGAGACGAAAACGAAGGAGGATTTTGAAAAAACCCCATGTGAGAGTGTTCTATTACGCCCCCAAAGAGTGCTTTTAGCTTGCCCACGAGTACAAATGCTCAGATTTTCGACCCACGCATAGAACTTGGGAACGAGGATTGAAACGCCCCATGAGACAGCGTTCTGATTACTCCCCAAAGAGTTCAAGCTTGCCACGTATGTAGCACTTGCTTTCCCAGATTCGAACGAACCGCGGATTGAAGCCCCATGGAGAGCGTTCTAATTACGCCCAAAGAGTGCGAGCTTGCCCACGAGTAGTACATGCTCAGATTCGAGACGAACGAGGATTGAAGCCCAATGATGAGAGCGTTCTATTACGCCCCAAAGAGTGGCGGAGCCTTTTGGCCACGAGTACATGCTTCATATTCGTACGGACAAGAGAATAGAAGTCCAATGAGAGGTCGTCTCTATTTAACACCCTATAAGAAGTGCGGCTAGCACGATATGGTACATGCTCTAATCTTTCGAACGAACGAGGATTCACCCCCGATAAAGAGCGTTCAGATTCGACACCAAAGAGTGCTAGCTTGCCACGAGTACATCAACAGTTCGAACGTACGAGGATTGTTAGCCACCAATGAACGAGCGTTCCTAATTTACGCACCCACCGAAGAGTGGCGAGCTCTTGCCCACGAAGTTACAATGGGACCAGAGGTTATGCTTCAGATTCTTCGAGACGAACGAGGATTGAAAACCCAAACTTAGAGTGTTCTAATTGGGAAGTGGGCCCAAATAGTGCCTAGCTTGCCATGTGCTATCGGTTTGCCTCACGTGGATTCAAAAGAATCGAGGATTTGAAGTAAACCCAATGAGAGTGTCTCCTATGTACGCTGCCTAATTAGTCGCGAGTTTTGCCACGAAGTTGCGAAGTACATGACTCAGATTCGAACAGAACCGAGGACACTGTAGCATCCCAAGAGAGCTTTCTATTTATCCGCACCAAAGAGTAGCGAGCTTAGCCCCCAGTACACAGCACAGAATTCGAACTAACGCGGCAATGAAGGGTGTAAACCCCCAGTGAGAAGCGTTCTCTCTGACGCCCTAAGAAGTGCTGCAGTTCCCACGCACACGGAGTAAGCATGCTCAGATAAGTCGACACGCTAATCAATGAGGCATTGCATAGCCCCGTCGGATGAGCGTTCTCTAATTCTCGCGCCATAAAGAGTTGCTAGCCTTTGCCACGACGTACATGCTCAGAATCGTAAGACTCGACATGCGGAGGATTGAACGCCATTGCATAAGTAGAGGTTTCTAATTACTACACCACAACCATAGTGCGGGCAAACGCTTTGCCTCCGTAGTAAAATGCTCAGATTCGACACGACATCGAGGGATTGAATGGAAGCCCCATGACGTAGTGCTCTATTACGCCCAAATAGCTGCGAGCCTTGCCCACGATTACAGTTCCTCAAATTTTGGCGTACGGAACGAGGATTAGAAAAGGCTTCCATTAGATCGTCGAATAGCCCCATAGAGTAGCAGCTTGCTCTTGATCTACATTCTCAGAATTCGAACGAACGAGGATTTAGAAGCCCCATTAGAGCGTTCTATTCGCCCACAGAGTGGCTAGTTTGTCCCACGAGTTACATGATCACGATTTCTATCTTGAAAGAGGCATTGAAAATCCCCCAATGGATGAGTCGCGGTTGTCATACTTACGCCACCAAAGATGAGTGGACGGGCTTGCCGCTCGTACATTCGCAGAAACGAACGAATGAGGAGTTGAAAACCTCAACAGAGCGTTCCATTACCCTCGCAGAGAGAGTCTCGACGTGCTTGTTCGGCACCTCTCTCTACCCTCAAGAATACCCACGAAGGCGGAATTGAAACCCCAAGGGATGCGGTTCCGATTACGCCCCAAAGAGAGCTGCGAGCTTTGCCACGATTACAATCCTCTGAATCGACCCCATGTATACGAGAATTGAAAATTCCCCAATGTGAGTGCATTTCTTATTACACCTCCTAAGAGTGCTAGCTTTCCACGAGAACTCTTGGTCCGAATTCGAACGTTACGAGGGATGAAGCACCCAGGAGAGCGTTTTATTACGCCCATCGAGTGCGAGCCGTTATGCCACCGAGTACGATGCGCCGCTTCGAACGAAGGAGGATTGAATCCACACACGAGAGCGTTTTATTACGCACCAGCTCACACAGAGAGCGCAGCTTGCCACGAAACGAATATGCTCCAGATCTCAGTAACACGAAGTGGATTAGAAGGCCCCCATGAGAGCGTGTTCTGGCTATTACGCCCAAATAGTGCGAGCATGGGGGGGCCCATAGGACATTGCGTAGCATTCGAACGAAAGAGGATTGAAGCTCATAAACAGTCGGGAGGATTCTATTACACCCACGAGAGTGCGGGCATGCCACGAGTAATACTCAGATTTCGAACGAATGAGGAATGAAACCCCAAGAGAGCATCATCTATAATACGCCCAAATAGTGGCGCTCCTATGGCCCACACGAGTAAACAAGCTCAGATTCAGAACGAATAGGATTATCCCCAAGAAGAGCGTTCCATTTACAGCGCCATGAAGAGTGCGAGCTTGCCACGAGTCCCATGCTCAGATTGCTCAGATTCGAACGAACGAACGAGGATTGAAGCCCATGATGAGAGGCGAGTTCTATTACGCCCAAAGAGTGCGAGAGCGTTCTATTGCCCAAAGACGAGTACATGCTCAGATTCGAACGAACGAGGATTGAAGCCCCATGAGAGCGTTCTATTACGCCCAAAGAGTGCGAGCTTGCCACGAGTACATGCTCAGATTCGAACGAACGAGGATTGAACCCCATGAGAGCGTTCTATTACGCCCAAAGAGTGCGAGCTTGCCACGAGTACATGCTCAGATTCGAACGAACGAGGATTGAAGCCCCCATGAGAGCGTTCTATTACGCCCAAAGAGTGCGAGCTTGCCACGAGTACATGCTCAGATTCGAACGAACGAGGATTGAACCCCATGAGAGCGTTCTATTACGCCCAAAGAGTGCGAGCTTGCCACGAGTACATGCTCAGATTCGAACGAACGAGGATTGAAGCCCCATGAGAGCGTTCTATTACGCCCAAAAGAGTGCTTGAGCTTGCCACGAGTACATGCTCAGATTCGAACGAACGAGGATTGAAAGCCCCATGAGAGCGCGTTCTATTACGCCCAAAGAGTGCGAGCTTGCCACGAGTACATGCTTAGATTCGAACAAACGAGGATTGAACCCCCCATGAGAGCGTTCTATTACGCCCAAAGAGTGTGCGCTTGCCACGAGTACATGCTCATATTCGAACGAACGAGGATTGAAGCCCCATGAGAGCGTTCTATTACGCCCAAAGAGTGCGAGCTTGCCACGAGTACATGCTCAGATTCGAACGAACGAGGATTGAAGCCCCATGAGAGCGTTCTATTACGCCCAAAGAGTGCGAGCTTGCCACGAGTACATGCTCAGATTCGAACGAACGAGGATTGAAAGCCCCCCATGAGAGAGCGTTCTATTACGCCCAAAGAGTGCGAGCTTGCCACGAGTACATGCTCAGATTCGAACGAACGAGGATTGAAACCCCATGAGAGCGTTCTTTATTACGCCCAAAAGAGTGCGAGCTTGCCACGAGTACATGCTCAGATTCGAACGAACGAGGATTGAAGCCCCATGAGAGCGTTCTATTACGCCCAAAGAGTGCGAGCTTGCCACGAGTACATGCTCAGATTCGAACGAACGAGGATTGAAGCCCCATGAGAGCGTTCTATTACGCCCAAAGAGTGCGAGCTTGCCACGAGTACATGCTCAGATTGGAACGAACAAGGATTGAACCCCATGAGAGCGTTCTATTACGCCCAAAGAGTGCGAGCTTGCCACGAGTACATGCTCAGATTCGAACGAACGAGGATTGAAGCCCCCCATGAGAGCGTTCTATTACGCCCCAAAGAGTGCGAGCTTGCCACGAGTACATGCTCAGATTCGAACGAACGAGGATTGAAAGCCCCATGAGAGCGTTCTATTACGCCCAAAAGAGAGTGCGAGCTTGCCACGAGTACATGCTCAGATTCGAACGAACGAGGATTGAAACCCCATGAGAGCGTTCTATTACGCCCAAAGAGTGCGAGCTTGCCACGAGTACATGCTCAGATTCGAACGAACGAGGATTGAAGCCCCATGAGAGCGTTCTATTACGCCCAAAAAGAGTGCGAGCTTTGCCACGAGTACATGCTCAGATTCGAACGAACGAGGATTGAAAGCCCCATGAGAGCGTTCTATTACGCCCCCAAAGAGTGCGAGCTTGCCACGAGTACATGCTCAGATTCGAACGAACGAGGATTGAAGCCCCATGAGAGCGTTCTATTACGCCCAAAAAGAGTGCGAGCTTGCCACGAGTACATGCTCAGATTCGAACGAACGAGGATTGAAGCCCCATGAGAGCGTTCTATTACGCCCAAAGAGTGCGAGCTTGCCACGAGTACATGCTCAGATTCGAACGAACGAGGATTGAAGCCCCATGAGAGCGTTCTATTACGCCCAAAGAGTGCGAGCTTGCCACGAGTACTTGTTCCGATTCAAACGAACCAGGATTGAAGCCCCATGAGAGCGTTCTATTACGCCCAAAGAGTGCGAGCTTGCCACGAGTACATGCTCAGATTCGAACGAACGAGGATTGAAGCCCCATGAGAGCGTTCTATTACGCCCAAAGAGTGCGAGCTTGCCACGAGTACATGCTCAGATTCGAACGAACGAGGATTGAAGCCCCATGAGAGCGTTCTATTACGCCCAAAAGAGTGCGAGCTTGCCACGAGTACATGCTCAGATTCGAACGAACGAGGATTGAAGCCCCATGAGAGCGTTCTATTACGCCCAAAAAGAGTGCGAGCTTGCCACGAGTACATGCTCAGATTCGAACGAACGAGGATTGAAACCCCCATGAGAGAGCGTTCTATTACGCCCAAAGAGTGCGAGCTTGCCACGAGTACATGCTCAGATTCGAACGAACGAGGACCCCCCCATGAGAGCGTTCTATTACGCCCAAAGAGTGCCAGCTTGCCACGAGTACATGCTCAGAATCGAACGAACGAGGATTGAAGCCCCATGAGAGCGTTCTATTACGCCCAAAGAGTGCGAGCTTGCCACGAGTACATGCTCAGATTCGAACGAACGAGGATTGAAGCCCCATGAGAGCGTTCTATTACGCCCAAAGAGTGCGAGCTTGCCACGAGTACATGCTCAGATTCGAACGAACGATGATTGACCCCATGAGAGCGTTCTATTACGCCCAAAGAGTGCGAGCTTGCCACGAGTACATGCTCAGATTCGAACGAACGAGGATTGAAGCCCCATGAGAGCGTTCTATTACGCCCAAAGAGTGCGAGCTTGCCACGAGTACATGCTCAGATTCGAACGAACGAGGATTGAAGCCCCATGAGAGCGTTCTATTACGCCCAAAGAGTGCGAGCTTGCCACGAGTACATGCTCAGATTCGAACGAACGAGGATTGACACCCCAAGAGAGCGTTCCATTACGCCCAAAGAGTGCGCGCTTGCCACGAGTACATGCTCAGATTCGAACGAACGAACGAGGATTGAAGCCCCATGAGGGCGTTCTATTACGCCGAAAGAGTGCGAGCTTGCCACGAGTACATGCTCAGATTCGAACGAACGAGGATTGAAGCCCCATGAGAGCGTTCTATTACGCCCAAAGAGTGCGAGCTTGCCACGAGTACATGCTCAGATTCGAACGAACGAGGATTGAAGCCCCATGAGAGCGTTCTATTACGCCCAAAAAGAGTGCGAGCTTGCCCACGAGTACATGCTCAGATTCGAACGAACGAGGATTGAAAGCCCCATGAGAGCGTTCTATTACGCCCAAAAAGAGTGCGAGCTTGCCACGAGTACATGCTCAGATTCGAACGAACGAGGATTGAACCCCCATGAGAGCGTTCTATTACGCCCAAAGAGTGCGAGCTTGGCACGAGTACATGCTCAGATTCGAACGAACGAGGATTGAAGCCCCATGAGAGCGTTCTATTACGCCCAAAGAGTGCGAGCTTGCCACGAGTACATGCTCAGATTCGAACGAACGAGGATTGAAGCCCCATGAGAGCGTTCTATTACGCCCAAAGAGTGCGAGCTTGCCACGAGTACATGCTCAGATTCGAACGAACGAGGATTGAAGCCCCATGAGAGCGTTCTATTACGCCCAAAGAGTGCGAGCTTGCCACGAGTACATGCTCAGATTCGAACGAACGAGGATTGAAGCCCCATGAGAGCGTTCTATTACGCCCAAAGAGTGCGAGCTTGCCACGAGTACATGCTCAGATTCGAACGAACGAGGATTGAAGCCCCATGAGAGCGTTCTATTACGCCCAAAGAGTGCGAGCTTGCCACGAGTACATGCTCAGATTCGAACGAACGAGGATTGAAACCCCATGAGAGCGTTCTATTACGCCCAAAGAGTGCGAGCTTGCCACGAGTACATGCTCAGATTCGAACGAACGAGGATTGAAGCCCCATGAGAGCGTTCTATTACGCCCAAAGAGTGCGAGCTTGCCACGAGTACATGCTCAGATTCGAACGAACGAGGATTGAAGCCCCCCCATGAGAGCGTTCTATTACGCCCAAAGAGTGCGAGCTTGCCACGAGTACATGCTCAGATTCGAACGAACGAGGATTGAAGCCCCATGAGAGCGTTCTATTACGCCCAAAGAGTGCGAGCTTGCCACGAGTACATGCTCAGATTCGAACGAACGAGGATTGAAGCCCCATGAGAGCGTTCTATTACGCCCAAAGAGTGCGAGCTTGCCACGAGTACATGCTCAGATTCGAACGAACGAGGATTGAAGCCCCATGAGAGCGTTCTATTACGCCCAAAGAGTGCGAGCTTGCCACGAGTACATGCTCAGATTCGAACGAACGAGGATTGAAGCCCCATGAGAGCGTTCTATTACGCCCAAAGAGTGCGAGCTTGCCACGAGTACATGCTCAGATTCGAACGAACGAGGATTGAAAGCCCCCATGAGAGCGTTCTATTACGCCCAAAGAGTGCGAGCTTGCCACGAGTACATGCTCAGATTCGAACGAACGAGGATTGAAGCCCCATGAGAGCGTTCTATTACGCCCAAAGAGTGCGAGCTTGCCACGAGTACATGCTCAGATTCGAACGAACGAGGATTGAAAGCCCCATGAGAGCGTTCTATTACGCCCAAAGAGTGCGAGCTTGCCTCGAGTACATGCTCAGATTCGAACGAACGAGGATTGAAACCCCATGAGAGCGTTCTATTACGCCTAAGAGTCCGAGCTTGCCACGAGTACATGCTCAGATTCGAACGAACGAGGATTGAAACCCCCATAAGAGCGTTCTATTACGCCCATAGAGTGCGAGCTTGCCACGAGTACATGCTCAGATTCGAACGAACGAGGATTGAAGCCCCATGAGAGCGTTCTATTACGCCCAAAGAGTGCGAGCTTGCCACGAGTACATGCTCAGATTCGAACGAACGAGGATTGAAGCCCCATGAGAGCGTTCTATTACGCCCAAAGAGTGCGAGCTTGCCACGAGTACATGCTCAGATTGGAACGAACAAGGATTGAACCCCATGAGAGCGTTCTATTACGCCCAAAGAGTGCGAGCTTGCCACGAGTACATGCTCAGATTCGAACGAACGAGGATTGAAGCCCCATGAGAGCGTTCTATTACGCCCAAAGAGTGCGAGCTTGCCACGAGTACATGCTCAGATTCGAACGAACGAGGATTGAAGCCCCATGAGAGCGTTCTATTACGCCCAAAGAGTGCGAGCTTGCCACGAGTACATGCTCAGATTCGAACGAACGAGGATTGAAGCCCCATGAGAGCGTTCTATTACGCCCAAAGAGTGCGAGCTTGCCACGAGTACATGCTCAGATTCGAACGAACGAGGATTGAAGCCCCATGAGAGCGTTCTATTACGCCCAAAGAGTGCGAGCTTGCCACGAGTACATGCTCAGATTCGAACGAAAGAGGATTGAAACCCCATGAGAGCGTTCTATTACGCCCCAAAGAGTGCGAGCTTGCCACGAGTACATGCTCAGATTGGAACGAACAAGGATTGAACCCCATGAGAGCGTTCTATTACGCCCAAAGAGTGCGAGCTTGCCACGAGTACATGCTCAGATTCGAACGAACGAGGATTGAAGCCCCATGAGAGCGTTCTATTACGCCCAAAGAGTGCGAGCTTGCCACGAGTACATGCTCAGATTCGAACGAACGAGGATTGAAACCCCATGAGAGCGTTCTATTACGCCCAAAGAGTGCGAGCTTGCCACGAGTACATGCTCAGATTCGAACGAACGAGGATTGAAGCCCCATGAGAGCGTTCTATTACGCCCAAAGAGTGCGAGCTTGCCACGAGTACATGCTCAGATTCGAACGAACGAGGATTGAAGCCCCATGAGAGCGTTCTATTACGCCCAAAGAGTGCGAGCTTGCCACGAGTACATGCTCAGATTCGAACGAACGAGGATTGAAGCCCCATGAGAGCGTTCTATTACGCCCAAAGAGTGCGAGCTTGCCACGAGTACATGCTCAGATTCGAACGAACGAGGATTGAAGCCCCATGAGAGCGTTCTATTACGCCCAAAGAGTGCGAGCTTGCCACGAGTACATGCTCAGATTCGAACGAACGAGGATTGAAGCCCCATGAGAGCGTTCTATTACGCCCAAAGAGTGCGAGCTTGCCACGAGTACATGCTCAGATTCGAACGAACGAGGATTGAAGCCCCATGAGAGCGTTCTATTACGCCCAAAGAGTGCGAGCTTGCCACGAGTACATGCTCAGATTCGAACGAACGAGGATTGAAAGCCCCATGAGAGCGTTCAATTACGCCCAAAGAGTGCGAGCTTGCCACGAGAGTACATGCTCAGATTCGAACGAACGTGGATTGAAGCCCCATGAGAGCGTTCTATTAGGCCCAAAGAGTGCGAGCTTGCCACGAGTACATGCTCAGATTCGAACGAACGAGGATTGAAGCCCCATGAGAGCGTTCTATTACGCCCAAAGAGTGCGAGCTTGCCACGAGTACATGCTCAGATTCGAACGAACGAGGATTGAAGCCCCATGAGAGCGTTCTATTACGCCCAAAGAGTGCGAGCTTGCCACGAGTACATGCTCAGATTCGAACGAACGAGGATTGAAGCCCCATGAGAGCGTTCTATTACGCCCAAAGAGTGCGAGCTTGCCACGAGTACATGCTCAGATTCGAACGAACGAGGATTGAAGCCCCATGAGAGCGTTCTATTACGCCCAAAGAGTGCGAGCTTGCCACGAGTACATGCTCAGATTCGAACGAACGAGGATTGAAGCCCCATGAGAGCGTTCTATTACGCCCAAAGAGTGCGAGCTTGCCACGAGTACATGCTCAGATTCGAACGAACGAGGATTGAAGCCCCATGAGAGCGTTCTATTACGCCCAAAGAGTGCGAGCTTGCCACGAGTACATGCTCAGATTCGAACGAACGAGGATTGAAAGCCCCATGAGAGCGTTCTATTACGCCCAAAGAGTGCGAGCTTGCCACGAGTACATGCTCAGATTCGAACGAACGAGGATTGAAAGCCCCATGAGAGCGTTCTATTACGCCCAAAGAGTGCGAGCTTGCCACGAGTACATGCTCAGATTCGAACGAACGAGGATTGAAGCCCCATGAGAGCGTTCTATTACGCCCAAAGAGTGCGAGCTTGCCACGAGTACATGCTCAGATTCGAACGAACGAGGATTGAAGCCCCATGAGAGCGTTCTATTACGCCCAAAGAGTGCGAGCTTGCCACGAGTACATGCTCAGATTCGAACGAACGAGGATTGAAGCCCCATGAGAGCGTTCTATTACGCCCAAAGAGTGCGAGCTTGCCACGAGTACATGCTCAGATTCGAACGAACGAGGATTGAAAGCCCCATGAGAGCGTTCTATTACGCCCAAAGAGTGCGAGCTTGCCACGAGTACATGCTCAGATTCGAACGAACGAGGATTGAAGCCCCATGAGAGCGTTCTATTACGCCCAAAGAGTGCGAGCTTGCCACGAGTACATGCTCAGATTCGAACGAACGAGGATTTTTCAGCCCCATGAGAGCGTTCTATTACGCCCAAAGAGTGCGAGCTTGCCACGAGTACATGCTCAGATTCGAACGAACGAGGATTGAAGCCCCATGAGAGCGTTCTATTACGCCCAAAGAGTGCGAGCTTGCCACGAGTACATGCTCAGATTCGAACGAACGAGGATTGAAGCCCCATGAGAGCGTTCTATTACGCCCAAAGAGTGCGAGCTTGCCACGAGTACATGCTCAGATTCGAACGAACGAGGATTGAAACCCCATGAGAGCGTTCTATTACGCCCAAAGAGTGCGAGCTTGCCACGAGTACATGCTCAGATTCGAACGAACGAGGATTGAAACCCCATGAGAGCGTTCTATTACGCCCAAAGAGTGCGAGCTTGCCACGAGTACATGCTCAGATTCGAACGAACGAGGATTGAAGCCCCATGAGAGCGTTCTATTACGCCCAAAGAGTGCGAGCTTGCCACGAGTACATGCTCAGATTCGAACGAACGAGGATTGAAAACCCATGAGAGCGTTCTATTACGCCCAAAGAGTGCGAGCTTGCCACGAGTACATGCTCAGATTCGAACGAACGAGGATTGAAGCCCCATGAGAGCGTTCTATTACGCCCAAAGAGTGCGAGCTTGCCACGAGTACATGCTCAGATTCGAACGAACGAGGATTGAAGCCCCATGAGAGCGTTCTATTACGCCCAAAGAGTGCGAGCTTGCCACGAGTACATGCTCAGATTCGAACGAACGAGGATTGAAGCCCCATGAGAGCGTTCTATTACGCCCAAAGAGTGCGAGCTTGCCACGAGTACATGCTCAGATTCGAACGAACGAGGATTGAAGCCCCATGAGAGCGTTCTATTACGCCCAAAGAGTGCGAGCTTGCCACGAGTACATGCTCAGATTCGAACGAACGAGGATTGAAGCCCCATGAGAGCGTTCTATTACGCCCAAAGAGTGCGAGCTTGCCACGAGTACATGCTCAGATTCGAACGAACGAGGATTAAAGCCCCATGAGAGCCTTCTATTACGCCCAAAGAGTGCGAGCTTGCCACGAGTACATGCTCAGATTCGAACGAACGAGGATTGAAACCCCATGAGAGCGTTCTATTACGCCCAAAGAGTGCGAGCTTGCCACGAGTACATGCTCAGATTCGAACGAACGAGGATTGAAGCCCCATGAGAGCGTTCTATTACGCCCAAAGAGTGCGAGCTTGCCACGAGTACATGCTTAGATTCGAACGAACGAGGATTGAACCCCCATGAGAGCGTTCTATTACGCCCAAAGAGTGCGAGCTTGCCACGAGTACATGCTCAGATTCGAACGAACGAGGATTGAAACCCCATGAGAGCGTTCTATTACGCCCAAAGAGTGCGAGCTTGCCACGAGTACATGCTCAGATTCGAACGAACGAGGATTGAAGCCCCATGAGAGCGTTCTATTACGCCCAAAGAGTGCGAGCTTGCCACGAGTACATGCTCAGATTCGAACGAACGAGGATTGAAGCCCCATGAGAGCGTTCTATTACGCCCAAAGAGTGCGAGCTTGCCACGAGTACATGCTCAGATTCGAACGAACGAGGATTGAAGCCCCATGAGAGCGTTCTATTACGCCCAAAGAGTGCGAGCTTGCCACGAGTACATGCTCAGATTCGAACGAACGAGGATTGAAGCCCCATGAGAGCGTTCTATTACGCCCAAAGAGTGCGAGCTTGCCACGAGTACATGCTCAGATTTGAACGAACTAGGATTGAAACCCCATGAGAGCGTTCTATTACGCCCAAAGAGTGCTAGCTTGCCACGAGTACATGCTCAGATTCGAACGAACGAGGATTGAAGCCCCATGAGAGCGTTCTATTACGCCCAAAGAGTGCGAGCTTGCCACGAGTACATGCTCAGATTCGAACGAACGAGGATTGAAGCCCCATGAGAGCGTTCTATTACGCCCAAAGAGTGCGAGCTTGCCACGAGTACATGCTCAGATTCGAACGAACGAGGATTGAAGCCCCATGAGAGCGTTCTATTACGCCCAAAGAGTGCGAGCTTGCCACGAGTACATGCTCAGATTCGAACGAACGAGGATTGAAGCCCCATGAGAGCGTTTCTATTACGCCCAAAGAGTGCGAGCTTGCCACGAGTACATGCTCAGATTCGAACGAACGAGGATTGAAGCCCCATGAGAGCGTTCTATTACGCCCAAAGAGTGCGAGCTTGCCACGAGTACATGCTCAGATTCGAACGAACGAGGATTGAAGCCCCATGAGAGCGTTCTATTACGCCCAAAGAGTGCGAGCTTGCCACGAGTACATGCTCAGATTCGAACGAACGAGGATTGAAGCCCCATGAGAGCGTTCTATTACGCCCAAAGAGTGCGAGCTTGCCACGAGTACATGCTCAGATTCGAACGAACGAGGATTGAAGCCCCATGAGAGCGTTCTATTACGCCCAAAGAGTGCGAGCTTGCCACGAGTACATGCTCAGATTCGAACGAACAAGGATTGAACCCCATGAGAGCGTTCTATTACGCCCAAAGAGTGCGAGCTTGCCACGAGTACATGCTCAGATTCGAACGAACGAGGATTGAAGCCCCATGAGAGCGTTCTATTACGCCCAAAGAGTGCGAGCTTGCCACGAGTACATGCTCAGATTCGAACGAACGAGGATTGAAGCCCCATGAGAGCGTTCTATTACGCCCAAAGAGTGCGAGCTTGCCACGAGTACATGCTCAGATTCGAACGAACGAGGATTGAAACCCCATGAGAGCGTTCTATTACGCCCAAAGAGTGCGAGCTTGCCACGAGTACATGCTCAGATTCGAACGAACGAGGATTGAAGCCCCATGAGAGCGTTCTATTACGCCCAAAGAGTGCGAGCTTGCCACGAGTACATGCTCAGATTCGAACGAACGAGGATTGAAGCCCCATGAGAGCGTTCTATTACGCCCAAAGAGTGCGAGCTTGCCACGAGTACATGCTCAGATTCGAACGAACGAGGATTGAAGCCCCATGAGAGCGTTCTATTACGCCCAAAGAGTGCGAGCTTGCCACGAGTACATGCTCAGATTCGAACGAATTAAGACTAAAGCCCCATGAGAGCGTTCTATTACGCCCAAAGAGTGCGAGCTTGCCACGAGTACATGCTCAGATTCGAACGAACGAGGATTGAAGCCCCATGAGAGCGTTCTATTACGCCCAAAGAGTGCGAGCTTGCCACGAGTACATGCTCAGATTCGAACGAACGAGGATTGAAACCCCATGAGAGCGTTCTATTACGCCCAAAGAGTGCGAGCTTGCCACGAGTACATGCTCAGATTCGAACGAACGAGGATTGAAACCCCATGAGAGCGTTCTATTACGCCCAAAGAGTGCGAGCTTGCCACGAGTACATGCTCAGATTCGAACGAACGAGGATTGAAGCCCCATGAGAGCGTTCTATTACGCCCAAAGAGTGCGAGCTTGCCACGAGTACATGCTCAGATTCGAACGAACGAGGATTGAAGCCCCATGAGAGCGTTCTATTACGCCCAAAGAGTGCGAGCTTGCCACGAGTACATGCTCAGATTCGAACGAACGAGGATTGAAACCCCATGAGAGCGTTCTATTACGCCCAAAGAGTGCGAGCTTGCCACGAGTACATGCTCAGATTCGAACGAACGAGGATTGAAGCCCCATGAGAGCGTTCTATTACGCCCAAAGAGTGCGAGCTTGCCACGAGTACATGCTCAGATTCGAACGAACGAGGATTGAAGCCCCATGAGAGCGTTCTATTACGCCCAAAGAGTGCGAGCTTGCCACGAGTACATGCTCAGATTCGAACGAACGAGGATTGAAGCCCCATGAGAGCGTTCTATTACGCCCAAAGAGTGCGAGCTTGCCACGAGTACATGCTCAGATTCGAACGAACGAGGATTGAAGCCCCATGAGAGCGTTCTATTACGCCCAAAGAGTGCGAGCTTGCCACCAGTACATGCTCAAATTCGAACGAACGAGGATTGAAACCCATTAGAGCATTCTATTACGCCCAAAGAGTGCGGGCTTGCCACGAGTACATGCTCAGGTTCGAACGAACGAGGATTGAAACCCCATGAGAGCGTTCTATTACGCCCAAAGAGTGCGGGCTTGCCACGAGTACATGCTCAGATTCGAACGAACGAGGATTGAAGCCCCATGAGAGCGTTCTATTACGCCCAAAGAGTGCGGGCTTGCCACGAGTACATGCTCAGATTCGAACGAACGAGGATTGAAACCCCATGAGAGCGTTCTATTACGCCCAAAGAGTGCGAGCTTGCCACGAGTACATGCTCAGATTCGAACGAACGAGGATTGAAGCCCCATGAGAGCGTTCTATTACGCCCAAAGAGTGCGAGCTTGCCACGAGTACATGCTCAGATTCGAACGAACGAGGATTGAAGCCCCATGAGAGCGTTCTATTACGCCCAAAGAGTGCGAGCTTGCCACGAGTACATGCTCAGATTCGAACGAACGAGGATTGAAGCCCCATGAGAGCGTTCTATTACGCCCAAAGAGTGCGAGCTTGCCACGAGTACATGCTCAGATTCGAACGAACGAGGATTGAAGCCCCATGAGAGCGTTCTATTACGCCCAAAGAGTGCGAGCTTGCCACGAGTACATGCTCAGATTCGAACGAACGAGGATTGAAGCCCCATGAGAGCGTTCTATTACGCCCAAAGAGTGCGAGCTTGCCACGAGTACATGCTCAGATTCGAACGAACGAGGATTGAAACCCCATGAGAGCGTTCTATTACGCCCAAAGAGTGCGAGCTTGCCACGAGTACATGCTCAGATTCGAACGAACGAGGATTGAAACCCCATGAGAGCGTTCTATTACGCCCAAAGAGTGCGAGCTTGCCACGAGTACATGCTCAGATTCGAACGAACGAGGATTGAAGCCCCATGAGAGCGTTCTATTACGCCCAAAGAGTGCGAGCTTGCCACGAGTACATGCTCAGATTCGAACGAACGAGGATTGAAGCCCCATGAGAGCGTTCTATTACGCCCAAAGAGTGCGAGCTTGCCACGAGTACATGCTCAGATTCGAACGAACGAGGATTGAAGCCCCATGAGAGCGTTCTATTACGCCCAAAGAGTGCGAGCTTGCCACGAGTACATGCTCAGATTCGAACGAACGAGGATTGAAGCCCCATGAGAGCGTTCTATTACGCCCAAAGAGTGCGAGCTTGCCACGAGTACATGCTCAGATTCGAACGAACGAGGATTGAAGCCCCATGAGAGCGTTCTATTACGCCCAAAGAGTGCGAGCTTGCCACGAGTACATGCTCAGATTCGAACGAACGAGGATTGAAGCCCCATGAGAGCGTTCTATTACGCCCAAAGAGTGCGAGCTTGCCACGAGTACATGCTCAGATTCGAACGAACGAGGATTGAAGCCCCATGAGAGCGTTCTATTACGCCCAAAGAGTGCGAGCTTGCCACGAGTACATGCTCAGATTCGAACGAACGAGGATTGAAGCCCCATGAGAGCGTTCTATTACGCCCAAAGAGTGCGAGCTTGCCACGAGTACATGCTCAGATTCGAACGAACGAGGATTGAAGCCCCATGAGAGCGTTCTATTACGCCCAAAGAGTGCGAGCTTGCCACGAGTACATGCTCAGATTCGAACGAACGAGGATTGAACCCCATGAGAGCGTTCTATTACGCCCAAAGAGTGCGAGCTTGCCACGAGTACATGCTCAGATTCGAACGAACGAGGATTGAAGCCCCATGAGAGCGTTCTATTACGCCCAAAGAGTGCGAGCTTGCCACGAGTACATGCTCAGATTCGAACGAACGAGGATTGAAGCCCCATGAGAGCGTTCTATTACGCCCAAAGAGTGCGAGCTTGCCACGAGTACATGCTCAGATTCGAACGAACGAGGATTGAAACCCCATGAGAGCGTTCTATTACGCCCAAAGAGTGCGAGCTTGCCACGAGTACATGCTCAGATTCGAACGAACGAGGATTGAAGCCCCATGAGAGCGTTCTATTACGCCCAAAGAGTGCGAGCTTGCCACGAGTACATGCTCAGATTCGAACGAACGAGGATTGAAGCCCCATGAGAGCGTTCTATTACGCCCAAAGAGTGCGAGCTTGCCACGAGTACATGCTCAGATTCGAACGAACGAGGATTGAAGCCCCATGAGAGCGTTCTATTACGCCCAAAGAGTGCGAGCTTGCCACGAGTACATGCTCAGATTCGAACGAACGAGGATTGAAACCCCATGAGAGCGTTCTATTACGCCCAAAGAGTGCGAGCTTGCCACGAGTACATGCTCAGATTCGAACGAACGAGGATTGAAGCCCCATGAGAGCGTTCTATTACGCCCAAAGAGTGCGAGCTTGCCACGAGTACATGCTTAGATTCGAACGAACGAGGATTGAACCCCCATGAGAGCGTTCTATTACGCCCAAAGAGTGCGAGCTTGCCACGAGTACATGCTCAGATTCGAACGAACGAGGATTGAAGCCCCATGAGAGCGTTCTATTCGCCCAAAGAGTGCGAGCATGCCACGAGTACATGTATTACGCCCAAAGAGTGCGGGCTTGCCACGAGTACATGCTCAGATTCGAACGAACGAGGATTGAAACCCCATGAGAGCGTTCTATTATTCGCTCCAAAGAGTGCTCGCTTGCCACGAAGTACATGCTCAGAGATTCGAGGATTGAAACCCCATGAGAGGGTTCTATTACGCCCAAAGAGTGCGAGCTTGCCACGAGTACATGCTCAGATTCGAACGAACGAGGATTGAAGCCCCATGAGAGCGTTCTATTACGCCCAAAGAGTGCGAGCTTGCCACGAGTACATGCTCAGATTCGAACGAACGAGGATTGAAGCCCCATGAGAGCGTTCTATTACGCCCAAAGAGTGCGAGCTTGCCACGAGTAGAGATGCTCAGATTCGAACGAGACGAGGATTGAAGCCCCATGAGAGCGTTCTATTACGCCCAAAGAGTGCGGAGCTTGCCACGAGTACATGCTCAGATTCGAACGAACGAACGAGGATTGAAGCCCCATGAGAGCGTTCTATTACGCCCAAAGAGTGCGAGCTTGCCACGAGTACATGCTCAGATTCGAACGAACGAGGATTGAAACCCCATGAGAGCGTTCTATTACGCTCTAAGAGTGCGAGCTTGCCACGAGTACATGCTCAGGTTTGAACGAACGAGGATTGAAACCCCATGAGAGCGTTATATTACGCCCAAAGAGTGCGAGCTTGCCACGAGTACAGCCTCAGATTCGAACGAACGAGGATTGAAACCCATGAGAGCGTTCTATTACGCCCAAAGAGTGCGAGCTTGCCACGAGTACATGCTCAGATTCGAACGAACGAGGATTGAAGCCCCATGAGAGCGTTCTATTACGCCCAAAGAGTGCGAGCTTGCCACGAGTACATGCTCAGATTCGAACGAACGAGGATTGAAGCCCCATGAGAGCGTTCTATTACGCCCAAAGAGTGCGATCTTGCCACGAGTACATGCTCAGATTCGAACGAACGAGGATTGAAACCCATGAGAGCGTTCTATTACGCCCAAAGAGTGCGAGCTTGCCACGAGTACATGCTCAGTTTCGAACGAACGAGGATTGAAGCCCCATGAGAGCGTTCTATTACGCCCAAAGAGTGCGAGCTTGCACGAGTACATGCTCAGATTCGAACGAACGAGGATTTGCCCCATGAGAGCGTTCTATTACGCCCAAAGAGTGCGAGCTTGCCACGAGTACATGCTCAGATTCGAACGAACGAGGATTGAAGCCCCATGAGAGCGTTCTATTACGCCCAAAGAGTGCGATCTTGCCACGAGTACTTGTTCAGATTCAAACGAACGAGGATTGAAGCCCCATGAGAGCGTTCTATTACGCCCAAAGAGTGCGAGCTTGCCACGAGTACATGCTCAGATTCGAACGAACGAGGATTGAAGCCCCAGGAGAGCGTTCTATTACGCCCAAAGAGTGCGAGCTTGCCACGAGTACATGCTCAGATTCGAACGAACGAGGATTGAAGCCCAATGAGAGCGTTCTATTACGCCCAAAGAGTGCGAGCTTGCCACGAGTACATGCTCAGATTCGAACGAACGAGGATTGAAGCCCCATGAGAGCGTTCTATTACGCCCAAAGAGTGCGAGCTTGCCACGAGTACATGCTCAGATTCGAAACGAACGAGGATTGAAGCCCCATGAGAGCGTTCTATTACGCCCAAAGAGTGCGAGCTTGCCACGAGTACATGCTCAGATTCGAACGAACGAGGATTGAAGCCCCATGAGAGCGTTCTATTACGCCCAAAGAGTGCGAGCTTGCCACGAGTACATGCTCAGATTCGAACGAACGAGGATTTGAACCCCATGAGAGCGTTCTATTACGCCCAAAGAGTGCGAGCTTGCCAGAGTACATGCTCAGATTCGAACGAACGAGGATTGAAGCCCCATGAGAGCGTTCTATTACGCCCAAAGAGTGCGAGCTTGCCACGAGTACATGCTCAGATTCGAACGAACGAGGATTGAAGCCCCATGAGAGCGTTCTATTACGCCCAAAGAGTGCGAGCTTGCCACGAGTACATGCTCAGATTCGAACGAACGAGGATTGAAGCCCATGAGAGCGTTCTATTACGCCCAAAGAGTGCGAGCTTGCCACCAGTACATGCTCAGATTCGAACGAACGAGGATTGAAGCCCCATGAGAGCGTTCTATTACGCCCAAAGAGTGCGAGCTTGCCACGAGTACATGCTCAGATTCGAACGAACGAGGATTGAAGCCTCATGAGAGCGTTCTATTACGCCCAAAGAGTGCGGGCTTGCCACGAGTACATGCTCAGATTCGAACGAACGAGGATTGAAACCCCATGAGAGCGTTCTATTACGCCCAAAGAGTGCGAGCTTGCCACGAGTACATGCTCAGATTCGAACGAACGAGGATTGAAGCCCCATGAGAGCGTTCTATTACGCCCAAAGAGTGCGAGCTTGCCACGAGTACATGCTCACATTCGAACGAACGAGGATTGAAACCCCATGAGAGCGTTCTATTACGCCCAAAGAGTGCGAGCTTGCCACGAGTACATGCTCAGATTCGAACGAACGAGGATTGAAGCCCCATGAGAGCGTTCTATTACGCCCAAAGAGTGCGATCTTTCCACGAGTACATGCTCAGATTCGAACGAACGAGGATTGAAGCCCATGAGAGCGTTCTATTACGCCCAAAGAGTGCGAGCTTGCCACGAGTACATGCTCAGTTTCGAACGAACGAGGATTGAAACCCCATGAGAGCGTTCTATTACGCCCAAAGAGTGCGAGCTTGCCACGAGTACATGCTCAGATTCGAACGAACGAGGATTGAAGCCCCATGAGAGCGTTCTATTACGCCCAAAGAGTGCGAGCTTGCCACGAGTACATGCTCAGATTCGAACGAACGAGGATTGAAGCCCCATGAGAGCGTTCTATTACGCCCAAAGAGTGCGAGCTTGCCACGAGTACATGCTCAGATTCGAACGAACGAGGATTGAAGCCCCATGAGAGCGTTCTATTACGCCCAAAGAGTGCGAGCTTGCCACGAGTACATGCTCAGATTCGAACGAACGAGGATTGAAGCCCCATGAGAGCGTTCTATTACGCCCAAAGAGTGCGAGCTTGCCACGAGTACATGCTCAGATTCGAACGAACGAGGATTGAAGCCCCATGAGAGCGTTCTATTACGCCCAAAGAGTGCGAGCTTGCCACGAGTACATGCTCAGATTCGAACGAACGAGGATTGAAGCCCCATGAGAGCGTTCTATTACGCCCAAAGAGTGCGAGCTTGCCACGAGTACATGCTCAGATTCGAACGAACGAGGATTGAAGCCCCATGAGAGCGTTCTATTACGCCCAAAGAGTGCGAGCTTGCCACGAGTACATGCTCAGATTCGAACGAACGAGGATTGAAGCCCCATGAGAGCGTTCTATTACGCCCAAAGAGTGCGAGCTTGCCACGAGTACATGCTCAGATTCGAACGAACGAGGATTGAAACCCCATGAGAGCGTTCTATTACGCCCAAAGAGTGCGAGCTTGCCACGAGTACATGCTCAGATTCGAACGAACGAGGATTGAAAGCCCCATAGAGCGTTCTATTACGCCCAAAGAGTGCGAGCTTGCCACGAGTACATGCTCAGATTCGAACGAACGAGGATTGAAGCCCCATGAGAGCGTTCTATTACGCCCAAAGAGTGCGAGCTTGCCACGAGTACATGCTCAGATTCGAACGAACGAGGATTGAAAGCCCCATGAGAGCGTTCTATTACGCCCAAAGAGTGCGAGCTTGCCACGAGTACATGCTCAGATTCGAACGAACGAGGATTGAAGCCCCATGAGAGCGTTCTATTACGCCCAAAGAGTGCGAGCTTGCCACGAGTACATGCTCAGATTCGAACGAACGAGGATTGAAGCCCCATGAGAGCGTTCTATTACGCCCAAAGAGTGCGAGCTTGCCACGAGTACATGCTCAGATTCGAACGAACGAGGATTGAAACCCCATGAGAGCGTTCTATTACGCCCAAAGAGTGCGAGCTTGCCACGAGTACATGCTCAGATTCGAACGAACGAGGATTGAAGCCCCATGAGAGCGTTCTATTACGCCCAAAGAGTGCGAGCTTGCCACGAGTACATGCTCAGATTCGAACGAACGAGGATTGAAGCCCCATGAGAGCATTCTATTACGCCCAAAGAGTGCGAGCTTGCCACGGGTACATGCTCAGATTCGAACGAACGAGGATTGAAGCCCATAAGAGCATTCTATTACTCCCAAAGAGTGCGGGCTTGCCACGAGTACATGCTCAGATTCGAACGAACGAGGATTGAAACCCCAAGAGAGCGTTCCATTACGCCCAAAGAGTGCGAGCTTGCCACGAGTACATGCTCAGATTCGAACGAACGAGGATTGAAGCCCCATGAGAGCGTTCTATTACGCCCAAAGAGTGCGAGCTTGCCACGAGTACATGCTCAGATTCGAACGAACGAGGATTGAAGCCCCATGAGAGCGTTCTATTACGCCCAAAGAGTGCGAGCTTGCCACGAGTACATGCTCAGTTTCGAACGAACGAGGATTGAAGCCCCATGAGAGCGTTCTATTACGCCCAAAGAGTGCGAGCTTGCCACGAGTACATGCTCAGATTCGAACGAACGAGGATTGAAGCCCCATGAGAGCGTTCTATTACGCCCAAAGAGTGCGAGCTTGCCACGAGTACATGCTCAGATTCGAACGAACGAGGATTGAAGCCCCATGAGAGCGTTCTATTACGCCCAAAGAGTGCGAGCTTGCCACGAGTACATGCTCAGATTCGAACGAACGAGGATTGAAGCCCCATGAGAGCGTTCTATTACGCCCAAAGAGTGCGAGCTTGCCACGAGTACATGCTCAGATTCGAACGAACGAGGATTGAAGCCCCATGAGAGCGTTCTATTACGCCCCGAGCTTGCCACGAGTAAGCTCAGTGCGAGCTTGCCACGAGTACATGCTCAGATTCGAACGAACGAGGATTGAAGCCCCATGAGAGCGTTCTATTACGCCCAAAGAGTGCGAGCTTGCCACGAGTACATGCTCAGATTCGAACGAACGAGGATTGAAGCCCCATGAGAGCGTTCTATTACGCCCAAAGAGTGCGAGCTTGCCACGAGTACATGCTCAGATTCGAACGAACGAGGATTGAAAGCCCCATGAGAGCGTTCTATTACGCCCAAAGAGTGCGAGCTTGCCACGAGTACATGCTCAGATTCGAACGAACGAGGATTGAAGCCCCATGAGAGCGTTCTATTACGCCCAAAGAGTGCGAGCTTGCCACGAGTACATGCTCAGATTCGAACGAACGAGGATTGAAACCCCATGAGAGCGTTCTATTACGCCCAAAGAGTGCGAGCTTGCCACGAGTACATGCTCAGATTCGAACGAACGAGGATTGAAGCCCCATGAGAGCGTTCTATTACGCCCAAAGAGTGCGAGCTTGCCACGAGTACATGCTCAGATTCGAACGAACGAGGATTGAAGCCCCATGAGAGCGTTCTATTACGCCCAAAGAGTGCGAGCTTGCCACGAGTACATGCTCAGATTCGAACGAACGAGGATTAAAGCCCCATGAGAGCGTTCTATTACGCCCAAAGAGTGCGAGCTTGCCACGAGTACATGCTCAGATTCGAACGGACGAGGATTGAACCCCCATGAGAGCGTTCTATTACGCCCAAAGAGTGCGAGCTTGCCACGAGTACATGCTCAGATTCGAACGAACGAGGATTGAAGCCCCATGAGAGCGTTCTATTACGCCCAAAGAGTGCGAGCTTGCCACAAGTACATGCTCAGATTCGACCGAACGAGGATTAAAGCCGCATGAGAGGGTTCTATTACGCCCAAAGAGTGCTAGCTTGCCACGAGTACATGCTCAGATTCGAACGAACGAGGATTGAAGCCCCATGAGAGCGTTCTATTACGCCCAAAGAGTGCTAGCTTGCCACGAGTAGATGCTCAGATTCGAACGAACGAGGATTGAAGCCACATGAGAGCGTTCTATTACGCCCAAAGAGTGCGAGCTTGCCACGAGTAGATGCTCAGATTCGAACG
>JABWPP010000039.1:0-28590 GCA_016920855.1 Puya raimondii
TGTGCTTCGATCCCCGTTCCTTCGAATGTGAGCATGTACTCGTGGCAAATTCGCACTCTTGGGGCGTAATAGAATGCTCTCTTGGGCTTCGATCCTCGTTCCTTCGAATGTGAGCATGTACTCGTGGCAAATTCGCACTCTTGGGGCGTAATAGAATGCTCTCTTGGGCTTCGATCCCCGTTCCTTCGAATGTGAGCATGTACTCGTGGCAAATTCGCACTCTTGGGGCGTAATAGAATGCTCTCTTGGGCTTCGATCCTCGTTCCTTCGAATGTGAGCATGTACTCGTGGCAAATTCGCACTCTTGGGGCGTAATAGAATGCTCTCTTGGGCTTCGATCCTCGTTCCTTCGAATGTGAGCATGTACTCGTGGCAAATTCGCACTCTTGGGGCGTAATAGAATGCTCTCTTGGGGCTTCGATCCCTGTTCCTTCGAATGTGAGCATGTACTCGTGGCAAATTCGCACTCTTGGGGCGTAATAGAATGCTCTCTTGGGCTTCGATCCTCGTTCCTTCGAATGTGAGCATGTACTCGTGGCAAATTCGCACTCTTGGGGCGTAATAGAATGCTCTCTTGGGGCTTCGATCCTCCTTCCTTCGAATGTGAGCATGTACTCGTGGCAAATTCGCACTCTTGGGGCGTAATAGAATGCTCTCTTGGGCTTCGATCCCCGTTCCTTCGAATGTGAGCATGTACTCGTGGCAAATTCGCACTCTTGGGGCGTAATAGAATGCTCTCTTGGGCTTCGATCCCCGTTCCTTCGAATGTGAGCATGTACTCGTGGCAAATTCGCACTCTTGGGGCGTAATAGAATGCTCTCTTGGGCTTCGATCCCCGTTCCTTCGAATGTGAGCATGTACTCGTGGCAAATTCGCACTCTTGGGGCGTAATAGAATGCTCTCTTGGGCTTCGATCCCGTTCCTTCGAATGTGAGCATGTACTCGTGGCAAATTCGCACTCTTGGGGCGTAATAGAATGCTCTCTTGGGCTTCTTCGATCCTCGTTCCTTCGAATGTGAGCATGTACTCGTGGCAAATTCGCACTCTTGGGGCGTAATAGAATGCTCTCTTGGGCTTCGATCCTCGTTCCTTCGAATGTGAGCATGTACTCGTGGCAAATTCGCACTCTTGGGGCGTAATAGAATGCTCTCTTGGGCTTCGATCCTCGTTCCTTCGAATGTGAGCATGTACTCGTGGCAAATTCGCACTCTTGGGGCGTAATAGAATGCTCTCTTGGGCTTCGATCCTCGTTCCTTCGAATGTGAGCATGTACTCGTGGCAAATTCGCACTCTTGGGGCGTAATAGAATGCTCTCATGTGCTCGTGGCAAATTCGCACTCTTGGGGCGTAATAGAATGCTCTCTTGGGCTTCGATCCTCGTTCCTTCGAATGTGAGCATGTACTCGTGGCAAATTCGCACTCTTGGGGCGTAATAGAATGCTCTCTTGGGCTTCGATCCACGTTCCTTCGAATGTGAGCATGTACTCGTGGCAAATTCGCACTCTTGGGGCGTAATAGAATACTCTCTTGGGCTTCGATTCCCGTTCCTTCGAATGTGAGCATGTACTCGTGGCAAATTCGCACTCTTGGGGCGTAATAGAATGCTCTCTTGGGCTTCGATCCTCGTTCCTTCGAATGTGAGCATGTACTCGTGGCAAATTCGCACTCTTGGGGCGTAATAGAATGCTCTCTTGGGCTTCGATCCCCGTTCCTTCGAATGTGAGCATGTACTCGTGGCAAATTCGCACTCTTGGGGCGTAATAGAATGCTCTCTTGGGCTTCGATACCCGTTCCTTCGAATGTGAGCATGTACTCGTGGCAAATTCGCACTCTTGGGGCGTAATAGAATGCTCTCTTGGGCTTCGATCCTCGTTCCTTCGAATGTGAGCATGTACTCGTGGCAAATTCGCACTCTTGGGGCGTAATAGAATGCTCTCTTGGGCTTCGATCCTCGTTCCTTCGAATGTGAGCATGTACTCGTGGCAAATTCGCACTCTTGGGGCGTAATAGAATGCTCTCTTTGGGCTTCGATCCTCGTTCCTTCAAATGTGAGCATGTACTCGTGGCAAATTCGCACTCTTGGGGCGTAATAGAATGCTCTCTTGGCGTTCGATCCTCGTTCCTTCGAATGTGAGCATGTACTCGTGGCAAATTCGCACTCTTGGGGCGTAATAGAATGCTCTCTTGGGCTTCGATCCTCCGTCCTTCGAATGTGAGCATGTACTCGTGGCAAATTCGCACTCTTGGGGCGTAATAGAATGCTCTCTTGGGCTTCGATCCTCGTTCCTTCGAATGTGAGCATGTACTCGTCGTGGCAAATTCGCACTCTTGGGGCGTAATAATAGAATGCTCTCTTGGGCTTCGATCCGTTCCTTCGAATGTGAGCATGTAATGTGAGCATGTCGCACTCGTGGCGTAAAAATCGCTCTCACTCTTGGGGCGTAATGTGAGAATGCAAATTCTCTCTTGGGGCTTCGATCTCTCTTGGGCTTCGATCCTCCTTCCTTCGAATGTGAGCATGTACTCGTGGCAAATTCGCACTCTTGGGGCTTAATAGAATGCTCTATTGGGGCTTCGATCCTCCTTCCTTCGAATGTGAGCATGTACTCGTGGCAAATTCGCACTCTTGGGGCGTAATAGAATGCTCTCTTGGGCTTCGATCCTCGTTCCTTCGAATGTGAGCATGTACTCGTGGCAAATTCGCACTCTTGGGGCGTAATAGAATGCTCTCTTGGGGCTTCGATCCCCGTTCCTTCGAATGTGAGCATGTACTCGTGGCAAATTCGCACTCTTGGGGCGTAATAGAATGCTCTCTTGGGCTTCGATACCCGTTCCTTCGAATGTGAGCATGTACTCGTGGCAAATTCGCACTCTTGGGGCGTAATAGAATGCTCTCTTGGGGCTTCGATCCTCGTTCCTTCGAATGTGAGCATGTACTCGTGGCAAATTCGCACTCTTGGGGCGTAATAGAATGCTCTCTTGGGCTTCGATCCTCGTTCCTTCGAATGTGAGCATGTACTCGTGGCAAATTCGCACTCTTGGGGCGTAATAGAATGCTCTCTTGGGCTTCGATCCTCGTTCCTTCGAATGTGAGCATGTACTCGTGGCAAATTCGCACTCTTGGGGCGTAATAGAATGCTCTCTTGGGCTTCGTTCCTTCGAATGTGAGCATGTACTCGTGGCAAATTCGCACTCTTGGGGCGTAATAGAATGCTCTCTTGGGCTTCGATCCCCGTTCCTTCGAATGTGAGCATGTACTCGTGGCAAATTCGCACTCTTGGGGCGTAATAGAATGCTCTCTTGGGCTTCGATCCTCGTTCCTTCGAATGTGTGCATGTCCTCGTGGCAAATTCGCACTCTTGGGGCGTAATAGAATGAATGCTCTCTTGGGCTTCTTCGATCCTCGTTCCTTCGAATGTGAGCATGTACTCGTGGCAAATTCGCACTCTTGGGGCGTAATAGAATGCTCTCTTGGGGTTTCGATCCTCGTTCCTTCGAATGTGAGCATGTACTCGTGGCAAATTCGCACTCTTGGGGCGTAATAGAATGCTCTCTTGGGGCTTCGATCCTTCTTCCTTCGAATGTGAGCATGT
Source organism: Puya raimondii (assembly GCA_016920855.1). Lineage (NCBI taxonomy): Eukaryota > Viridiplantae > Streptophyta > Magnoliopsida > Poales > Bromeliaceae > Puya > Puya raimondii. Next base: position 3,594 of record JABWPP010000039.1, read on the forward strand.
ACTCGTGGCAAATTCGCACTCTTGGGGCGTAATAATAGAATCTCTCTTGGGCTTCGATCCTCGTTCCTTCGAATGTGAGCATGTACTCGTGGCAAATTCGCACTCTTGGGGCGTAATAGAATGCTCTCTTTGGGCTTCGATCCTCGTTCCTTCGAATGTGAGCATGTACTCGTGGCAAATTCGCACTCTTGGGGCGTAATAGAATGCTCTCTTGGGCTTCGATCCCCCGTTCATTCGAATGTGAGCATGTACTCGTGGCAAATTCGCACTCTTGGGGCGTAATAGAATGCTCTCTTGGGCTTCGATCCTTGTTCCTTCGAATGTGAGCATGTACTCGTGGCAAATTCGCACTCTTGGGGCGTAATAGAATGCTCTCTTGGGCTTCGATACCCGTTCCTTCGAATGTGAGCATGTACTCGTGGCAAATTCGCACTCTTGGGGCGTAATAGAATGCTCTCTTGGGCTTCGATCCTCGTTCCTTCGAATGTGAGCATGTACTCGTGGCAAATTCGCACTCTTGGGGCGTAATAGAATGCTCTCTTGGGCTTCGATCCTCGTTCCTTCGAATGTGAGCATGTACTCGTGGCAAATTCGCACTCTTGGGGCGTAATAGAATGCTCTCTTGGGATTCGATCCACGTTCCTTCGAATGTGACCATGTACTCGTGGCAAATTCGCACTCTTGGGGCGTAATAGAATACTCTCTTGGGCTTCGAATCCCGTTCCTTCGAATGTGAGCATGTACTCGTGGCAATTCGCACTCTTGGGGCGTAATAGAATGCTCTCTTGGGCTTCGATCCTCGTTCCTTCGAATGTGAGCATGTACTCGTGGCAAATTCGCACTCTTGGGGCGTAATAGAATGCTCTCTTGGGGGCTTCGATCCTCGTTCCTTCGAATGTGAGCATGTACTCGTGGCAAATTCGCACTCTTGGGGGTAATAGTAATGAATCTCTCTTGGGCTTCGATCCGTTCGTTCCTTCGAATGTGAGCATGTACTCGTGGCAAATTCGCACTCTTGGGGCGTAATAGAATGCTCTCTTGGGCTTCGATTCGATCCTTCGTTCCTTCGAATGTGAGCATGTACTCGTGGCAAATTCGCACTCTTGGGGCGTAATAGAATGCTCTCTTGGGCTTCGATCCTCGTTCCTTCGAATGTGAGCATGTACTCGTGGCAAATTCGCACTCTTGGGGCGTAATAGAATGCTCTCTTTGGGCTTCGATCCTCCGTTCCTTCGAATGTGAGCATGTACTCGTGGGCAAATTCGCACTCTGGGGGGCGTAATAGAATGCTCTCTTGGGCTTCGGCTTCGTTCCCGTTCCTTCGAATGTGAGCATGTACTCGTGGCAAATTCGCACTCTTGGGGCGTAATAGAATGCTCTCTTGGGCTTCGATCCTTGTTCCTTCGAATGTGAGCATGTACTCGTGGCAAATTCGCACTCTTGGGGCTTAATAGAATGCTCTCTTGGGCTTCGATCCTCGTTCCTTCGAATGTGAGCATGTACTCGTGGCAAATTCGCACTCTTGGGGCGTAATAGAATGCTCTCTTGGGCTTCGATCCTCGTTCCTTCGAATGTGAGCTTGTACTCGTGGCAAATTCGCACTCTTGGGGCGTAATAGAATGCTCTCTTGGGCTTCGATCCACGTTCCTTCGAATATGAGCATGTACTCGTGGCAAATTCGCAAACTTGGGGGCGTAATAGAATGCTCTCTTGGGGTTCGATCCACGTTCCTTCGAATGTGAGCATGTACTCGTGGCAAATTCGCACACTTGGGGGGGCGTAATAGAATGCTCTCTTGGGCTTCTTCGATCCTCGTTCCTTCGAATGTGAGCATGTACTCGTGGCAAATTCGCACTCTTGGGGCGTAATAGAATGCTCTCTCTCTTGGGCTTCGATTTCCGTTCCTTCGAATGTGACCATGTACTCGTGGCAAATTCGCACTCTTGGGGCGTAATAGAATGCTCTCTTGGGCTTCGATCCTTGTTCCTTCGAATGTGAGCATGTACTCGTGGCAAATTCGCACTCTTGGGGCGTAATAGAATGCTCTCTTGGGCTTCGATCCTCGTTCCTTCGAATGTGAGCATGTACTCGTGGCAAATTCGCACTCTTGGGGCGTAATAGAATGCTCTCTTGGGCTTCGATCCTCGTTCCTTCGAATGTGAGCATGTACTCGTGGCAAATTCGCACTCTTGGGGCGTAATAGAATGCTCTCTTGGGCTTCGATCCCCGTTCCTTCGAATGTGAGCATGTACTCGTGGCAAATTCGCACACTCTTGGGGCGTAATAGAATGCTCTCTTGGGCTTCGATCCTCATTCCTTCGAATGTGAGCATGTACTCGTGGCAAATTCGCACTCTTGGGGCGTAATAGAATGCTCTCTTGGGGCTTCGATCCTCGTTCCTTCGAATGTGAGCATGTACTCGTGGCAAATTCGCACTCTTGGGGCGTAATAGAATGCTCTCTTGGGCTTCGATCCCCGTTCCTTCGAATGTGAGCATGTACTCGTGGCAAATTCGCACTCTTGGGGCGTAATAGAATGCTCTCTTGGGCTTCGATCCTCGTTCCTTCGAATGTGAGCATGTACTCGTGGCAAATTCGCACTCTTGGGGCGTAATAGAATGCTCTCTTGGGCTTCGATCCTCGTTCCTTCGAATGTGAGCATGTACTCGTGGCAAATTCGCACTCTTGGGGCTTAATAGAATGCTCTCTTGGGGCTTCGATCCTCCGTTCCTTCGAATGTGAGCATGTACTCGTGGCAAATTCGCACTTGGGGCGTAATAGAATGCTCTCTTGGGCTTCGCTTCGATCCTTCGTTCCTTCGAATGTGAGCATGTACTCGTGGCAAATTCGCACTCTTGGGGCGTAATAGAATGCTCTCTCTTGGACTTCGATCCTCGTTCCTTCGAATGTGAGCATGTACTCGTGGCAAATTCGCACTCTTGGGGCGTAATAGAATGCTCTCTTGGGCTTCGATCCTCGTTCCTTCGAATGTGAGCATGTTCTGGTGGCAAATTCGCACTCTTGGGGCGCTCTTGGGCTTCGATCCACGTTCCTTCGAATGTGAGCATGTACTCGTGGCAAATTCGCACTCTTGGGGCGTAATAGAATGCTCTCTTGGGCTTCGATCCCCGTTCCTTCGAATGTGAGCATGTACTCGTGGCAAATTCGCACTCTTGGGGCGTAATAGAATGCTCTCTTGGGGCTTCGATCCCTGTTCCTTCGAATGTGAGCATGTACTCGTGGCAAATTCGCACTCTTGGGGCGTAATAGAATGCTCTCTTGGGCTTCGATCCCCGTTCCTTCGAATGTGAGCATGTACTCGTGGCAAATTCGCACTCTTGGGGCGTAATAGCTCTCTTCTCTTGGGCTTCGATCCTCGTTCCTTCCTTCGAATGTGAGCATGTACTCGTGGCAAATTCGCACTCTTGGGGCGTAATAGAATGCTCTCTTGGGCTTCGATCCCCGTTCCTTCGAATGTGAGCATGTACTCGTGGCAAATTCGCACTCGGGGGCGTAATAGAATGCTCTCTTGGGCTTCGATCCTCGTTCCTTCGAATGTGAGCATGTACTCGTGGCAAATTCGCACTCTTGGGGCGTAATAGAATGCTCTCTTGGGGGCTTCGATCCTCGTTCCTTCGATGTGTGAGCATGTACTCGTGGCAAATTCGCACTCTTGGGGCGTAATAGAATGCTCTCTTGGGCTTCGATCCTCGTTCCTTCGAATGTGAGCATGTACTCGTGGCAAATTCGCACTCTTGGGGCGTAATAGAATGCTCTCTTGGGGCTTCGATCCTCGTTCCTTCGAATGTGAGCATGTACTCGTGGCAAATTCGCACTCTTGGGGCGTAATAGAATTCTCTCTTGTGCTTCGATTCCCGTTCCTTCGAATGTGAGCATGTACTCGTGGCAAATTCGCACTCTTGGGGCGTAATAGAATGCTCTCTTGGGGCTTCGATCCTCGTTCCTTCGAATGTGAGCATGTACTCGTGGCAAATTCGCACTCTTGGGGCGTAATAATAGAATGCTCTCTTGGGCTTCGATCCTCGTTCCTTCGAATGTGAGCATGTACTCGTGGCAAATTCGCACTCTTGGGGCGTAATAGAATGCTCTCTTGGGCTTCGATCCTCGTTCCTTCGAATGTGAGCATGTACTCGTGGCAAATTCGCACTTGGGGGGGCGTAATAGAATGCTCTCTTGGGCTTCGATCCTCGTTCCTTCGAATGTGAGCATGTACTCGTGGCAAATTCGCACTCTTGGGGCGTAATAGAATGCTCTCTTCGGTCTTCGATCCTCGTTCCTTCGAATGTGAGCATGTACTCGTGGCAAATTCGCACTCTTGGGGCGTAATAGAATGCTCTCAGAATGCTCTCTTGGGCTTCGATCCCCGTTCCTTCGAATGTGAGCATGTACTCGTGGCAAATTCGCACTCTTGGGGCGTAATAGAATGCTCTCTTGGGGCTTCGATCCTTCTTCCTTCGAATGTGAGCATGTACTCGTGGCAAATTCGCACTCTTGGGGCGTAATAGAATGCTCTCTTGGGCTTCGATCCACGTTCCTTCGAATGTGAGCATGTACTCGTGGCAAATTCGCATACTTGAGGCATAATAGAATACTCTCTTGGGCTTCGATCCCCGTTCCTTCGAATGTGAGCATGTACTCGTGGCAAATTCGCACTCTTGGGGCGTAATAGAATGCTCTCTTGGGCTTCGATCCTCGTTCCTTCGAATGTGAGCATGTACTCGTGGCAAATTCGCACTCTTGGGGCGTAATAGAATGCTCTCTTGGGTCTTCGATCCTTCGTTCCTTCGAATGTGAGCATGTACTCGTGGCAAATTCGCACTCTTGGGGCGTAATAGCTGCTGCTCTCTTGGGGCTTCGATCCCCGTTCCTTCGAATGTGAGCATGTACTCGTGGCAAATTCGCACTCTTGGGGCGTAATAGAATGCTCTCTTGGGCTTCGATCCTCGTTCCTTCGAATGTGAGCATGTACTCGTGGCAAATTCGCACTCTTGGGGAATAATAGAATACTCTCTTGGGCTTCGATCCGTTCGTTCCTTCGAATGTGAGCATGTACGCATGGCAAATTCGCACTCTTGGGGCGTAATAGAATGCTCTCTTGGGCTTCGGCTTCGATCCTCGTTCCTTCGAATGTGAGCATGTACTCGTGGCAAATTCGCACTCTTGGGGCGTAATAGAATGCTCTCTTGGGCTTCGATCCTCGTTCCTTCGAATGTGAGCATGTACTCGTGGCAAATTCGCACTCTTGGGGGCGTAATAGAATGCTCTCTTGGGCTTATCCCCGTTCCTTCTTCGAATGTGAGCATGTACTCGTGGCAAATTCGCACTCTGGGGGGGCGTAATAGAATGCTCTCTTGGGCTTCGATCCTCGTTCCTTCGAATGTGAGCATGTACTCGTGGCAAATTCGCACTCTTGGGGCGTAATAGAATGCTCTCTTGGGCTTCGATCCTTGTTCCTTCGAATGTGAGCATGTACTCGTGGCAAATTCGCACTCTTGGGGCGTAATAGAATGCTCTCTTGGGATTCGATCCACGTTCCTTCGAATGTGACCATGTACTCGTGGCAAATTCGCACTCTTGGGGCGTAATAGAATACTCTCTTGTGCTTCGATTCCCGTTCCTTCGAATGTGAGCATGTACTCGTGGCAAATTCGCACTCTTGGGGCGTAATAGAATGCTCTCTTGGGCTTCGATCCCCGTTCCTTCGAATGTGAGCATGTACTCGTGGCAAATTCGCACTCTTGGGGCGTAATAGAATGCTCTCTCTTGGGCTTCGATCCTTCTTCCTTCGAATGTGAGCATGTACTCGTGGCAAATTCGCACTCTTGGGGCGTAATAGAATGCTCTCTTGGGCTTCGATCCTCGTTCCTTCGAATGTGAGCATGTACTCGTGGCAAATTCGCACTCTTGGGGCGTAATAGAATGCTCTCTTGGGCTTCGATCCTCGTTCCTTCGAATGTGAGCATGTACTCGTGGCAAATTCGCACTCTTGGGGCGTAATAGAATGCTCTCTTGGGCTTCGATACCCGTTCCTTCGAATGTGAGCATGTACTCGTGGCAAATTCGCACTCTTGGGGCGTAATAATAGAATGCTCTCTTGGGCTTCGATCCACGTTCCTTCGAATGTGAGCATGTACTCGTGGCAAATACGCACTCTTGGGGCGTAATAGAATGCTCTCTTGGGCTTCGATCCCTGTTCCTTCGAATGTGAGCATGTACTCGTGGCAAATTCGCACTCTTGGGGCGTAATAGAATGCTCTCTTGGGCTTCGATACCCGTTCCTTCGAATCGATCCTCGTTCCTTCGAATGGGAGCATGTACTCGTGGCAAATTCGCACTCTTGGGGCGTTATAGAATGCTCTCTTGGGCTTCGATCCTCCTTCGGCTTCGATCCTCATTCCTTCGAATGTGAGCATGTACTCGTGGCAAATTCGCACTCTTGGGGCGTAATAGAATGCTCTCTTGGGCTTCGATCCTTCGATCCTTCGTTCCTTCGAATGTGAGCATGTACTCGTGGCAAATTCGCACTCTTGGGGCGTAATAGAATGCTCTCTTGGGGCTTCGATTCTCGTTCCTTCGAATGTGAGCATGTACTCGTGGCAAATTCGCACTCTTGGGGCGTAATAGAATGCTCTCTTGGGCTTCGATCCTCGTTCCTTCGAATGTGAGCATGTACTCGTGGCAAATTCGCACTCTTGGGGCGTAATAGAATGCTCTCTTGGGCTTCGATCCTAATTCCTTCGAATGTGTGCATGTACTCGTGGCAAATTCGCACTCTTGGGGCGTAATAGAATGCTCTCTTGGGCTTCGATCCTCGTTCCTTCGAATCTGAGCATGTACTCGTGGCTAAGTCGCACTCTTGGGGCGTAATAGAATGCTCTCTTGGGCTTCGATCCGAATTCCTTCGAATCTGAGCATGTACTCGTGGCTAATTCGCACTCTTGGGGCGTAATAGAATGCTCTCTTGGGCTTCGATCCTCGTTCCTTCGAATGTGAGCATGTACTCGTGGCAAATTCGCACTCTTGGGGCGTAATAGAATGCTCTCTTGGGCTTCGATCCTCGTTCCTTCGAATGTGAGCATGTACTCGTGGCAAATTCGCACTCTTGGGGCGTAATAGAATGCTCTCTTGGGGCTTCGATCCTCCGTTCCTTCGAATGTGAGCATGTACTCGTGGCAAATTCGCACTCTTGGGGCGTAATAGAATGCTCTCTTGGGGCTTCGATCCTCGTTCCTTCGAATGTGAGCATGTACTCGTGGCAAATTCGCACTCTTGGGGCGTAATAGAATGCTCTCTTGGCGTTCGATCCTTGTTCCTTCGTTCCTTCGAATCTGAGCATGTACTCGTGGCAAATTCGCACTCTTGGGGCGTAATAGAATACTCTCTTGGGCTTCGATTCCCGTTCCTTCGAATGTGAGCATGTACTCGTGGCAAATTCGCACTCTTGGGGCGTAATAGAATTCTCTCTTGGGCTTCGATCCTCGTTCCTTCGAATGTGAGCATGTACTCGTGGCAAATTCGCACACTTGGGGCTTAATAGAATGCTCTCTCTTGGGCTTCGATCCTCGTTCCTTCGAATGTGAGCATGTACTCGTGGCAAATTCGCACTCTTGGGGGGCGTAATAGCTCTCTTGCTCTCTTGGGCTTCGATCCTCGTTCCTTCGAATGTGAGCATGTACTCGTGGCAAATTCGCACTCTTGGGGCGTAATAGAATGCTCTCTTGGGCTTCGATCCTCGTTCCTTCGAATGTGAGCATGTACTCGTGGCAAATTCGCACTCTTGGGGCGTAATAGAATGCTCTCTTGCTCGATCCTCGTTCCTTCGAATGTGAGCATGTACTCGTGGTAAATTCGCACTCTTGGGGCGTAATAGAATGCTCTCTTGGGGGGCTTCGATCCTCGTTCCTTCGAATCTGAGCATGTACTCGTGGCAAATTCGCACTCTTGGGGCGTAATAGAATGCTCTCTCTTGGGCTTCGATCCTCGTTCCTTCCAATGTGAGCATGTACTCGTGGCAAATTCGCACTCTTGGGGCGTAATAGAATGCTCTGGGGGCTTCGATCCCGTTCCTTCGAATGTGAGCATGTACTCGTGGCAAATTCGCACTCTTGGGGGCGTAACAATAGAATGCTCTCTTGGGCTTCGATCCCCGTTCCTTCGAATGTGAGCATGTACTCGTGGCAAATTCGCACTCTTGGGGGGTAATAATAGAATGCTCTCTTGGGCTTCGATCCTTCGTTCCTTCGAATGTGAGCATGTACTCGTGGCAAATTCGCACTCTTGGGGCGTAATAGAATGCTCTCTTGGGCTTCGATCCTTCGTTCCTTCGAATGTGAGCATGTACTCGTGGCAAATTCGCACTCTTGGGGCGTAAATAATAGAATACTCTCTTGGGCTTCGATTCCCGTTCCTTCGAATGTGAGCATGCACTCGTGGCAAATTCGCACTCTTGGGACCTAATAGAATGCTCTTTGGGGGCTTCGATCCTCCTTCCTTCGAATGTGAGCATGTACTCGTGGCAAATTCGCACTCTTGGGGCGTAATAGAATGCTCTCTTGGGCTTCGATCCTCGTTCCTTCGAATGTGAGCATGTACTCGTGGCAAATTCGCACTCTTGGGGCGTAATAGAATGCTCTCTTTGGGCTTCGATCCTCGTTCCTTCAAATGTGAGCATGTACTCGTGGCAAATTCGCACTCTTGGGGCGTAATAGAATGCTCTCTTGGCGTTCGATCCTCGTTCCTTCGAATGTGAGCATGTACTCGTGGCAAATTCGCACTCTTGGGGCGTAATAAAATGCTTTGGGGGCTTCGATCCTCCTTCCTTCGAATGTGAGCATGTACTCGTGGCAAATTCGCACTCTTGGGGCGTAATAGAATGCTCTCTTGGGCTTCGATCCTCGTTCCTTCGTTCCTTCGAATGTGAGCATGTACTCGTGGCAAATTCGCACTCTTGGGGCGTAATAGAATGCTCTCTTGGGCTTCGATCCTCGTTCCTTCGAATGTGAGCATGTACTCGTGGCAAATTCGCACTCTTGGGGCGTAATAGAATGCTCTCTTGGGCTTCGATCCCCGTTCCTTCGAATGTGAGCATGTACTCGTGGCAAATTCGCACTCTTGGGGCGTAATAGAATGCTCTCTTGGGCTTCGATCCCCGTTCCTTCGAATGTGAGCATGTACTCGTGGCAAATTCGCACTCTTGGGGCGTAATAGAATGCTCTCTTGGGCTTCGATCCCCGTTCCTTCGATCCTTCGAATGTGAGCATGTACTCGTGGCAAATTCGCACTCTTGGGGCGTAATAGAATGCTCTCTTGGGGCTTCGATCCTCGTTCCTTCGAATGTGAGCATGTACTCGTGGCAAATTCGCACTCTTGGGGCGTAATAGAATGCTCTCTTGGGATTCGATCCCCGTTCCTTCGAATGTGACCATGTACTCGTGGCAAATTCGCACTCTTGGGGCGTAATAGAATACTCTCTTGGGCTTCGATTCCCGTTCCTTCGAATGTGAGCATGTACTCGTGGCAAATTCGCACTCTTGGGGCGTAATAGAATGCTCTCTTGGGCTTCGATGCTCATTCCTTCGAATGTGAGCATGCACTCGTGGCAAATTCGCACTCTTGGGACCTAATAGAATGCTCTCTTGGGGCTTCGATCCTCATTCCTTCGAATGTGAGCATATACTCGTGGCAAATTCGCACTCTTGGGGCGTAATAGAATGCTCTCTTGGGCTTCAATCCACGTTCCTTCGAATGTGAGCATGTACTCGTGGCAAATTCGCACTCTTGGGGCGTAATAGAATGCTCTCTTGGGCTTCGATCCTCGTTCCTTCGAATGTGAGCATGTACTCGTGGCAAATTCGCACTCTTGGGGCGTAATAGAATGCTCTCTCTTGGGGCTTCGATCCTCGTTCCTTCGAATGTGAGCATGTACTCGTGGCAAATTCGCACTCTTGGGGCGTAATAGAATGCTCTCTTGGGCTTCGATCCTCGTTCCTTCGAATGTGAGCATGTACTCGTGGCAAATTCGCACTCTTGGGGCGTAATAGAATGCTCTCTTGGGCTTCGATTTCCGTTCCTTCGAATGTGAGCATGTACTCGTGGCAAATTCGCACTCTTGGGGCGTAATAGAATGCTCTCTTGGGGCTTCGATCCTCGTTCCTTCGAATGTGAGCATGTACTCGTGGCAAATTCGCACTCTTGGGGCGTAATAGAATGCTCTCTCTTGGGGCTTCGATCCTCGTTCCTTCGAATGTGAGCATGTACTCGTTGCAAATTCGCACTCTTCGGGCGTAATAAAATGCTCTCTTGGGCTTCGATCCTCGTTCCTTCGAATGTGAGCATGTACTCGTGGCAAATTCGCACTCTTGGGGCGTAATAGAATGCTCTCTTGGTCTTCGATCCTCGTTCCTTCGTTCCTTCGAATGTGAGCATGTACTCGTGGCAAATTCGCACTCTTGGGGCGTAATAGAATGCTCTCTTGGGCTTCGATCCGTGTTCCTTCGAATGTGAGCATGTACTCGTGGCAAATTCGCACTCTTGGGGCGTAATAGAATGCTCTCTTGGGCTTCGATCCTCGTTCCTTCGAATGTGAGCATGTACTCGTGGCAAATTCGCACTCTTGGGGCGTAATAGAATGCTCTCTTGGGCTTCGATCCTCGTTCCTTCGAATGTGAGCATGTACTCGTGGCAAATTCGCACTCTTGGGGCGTAATAGAATGCTCTCTTGGGCTTCGATCCTCGTTCCTTCGAATGTGAGCATGTACTCGTGGCAAATTCGCACTCTTGGGGCGTAATAATAGAATGCTCTCTTGGGCTTCGATGTTCGTTCCTTCGAATGTGAGCATGTACTCGTGGCAAATTCGCACTCTTGGGGCGTAATAGAATGCTCTCTTGGGCTTCGATCCTCGTTCCTTCGAATGTGAGCATGTACTCGTGGCAAATTCGCACTCTTGGGGCAAATTCGCACTCTTGGGGCGTAATAGAATGCTCTCTTGGGCTTCGATCCTCGTTCCTTCGAATGTGAGCATGTACTCGTGGCAAATTCGCACTCTTGGGGACTAATAGAATGCTCTTGGGGCTTCGATCCTCGTTCCTTCGAATGTGAGCATGTACTCGTTGCGAATTCGCACTCTTGGGGCGTATTAGAATGTTCTCTTGGGCTTCGATCCTCGTTCCTTCGAATGTGAGCATGTACTCGTGGCAAATTCGCACTCTTGGGGCGTAATAGAATGCTCTCTTGGGCTTCGATCCTCGTTCCTTCAAATGTGAGCATGTACTCGTGGCAAATTCGCACTCTTGGGGCGTAATAGAATGCTCTCTTGGGCTTCGATCCTCGTTCCTTCGAATGTGAGCATGTACTCGTGGCAAATTCGCACTCTTGGGGCGTAATAGAATGCTCTCTTGGGCTTCGATCCTCGTTCCTTCGAATGTGAGCATGTACTCGTGGCAAATTCGCACTCTGGGGGGCGTAATAGAATGCTCTCTTGGGCTTCGATCCTCGTTCCTTCGAATGTGAGCATGTACTCGTGGCAAATTCGCACTCTTGGGGCGTAATAGAATGCTCTCTTGGGCTTCGATCCTCGTTCCTTCGAATGTGAGCATGTACTCGTGGCAAATTCGCACTCTGGGGGGGCGTAATAGAATGCTCTCTTGGGGCTTCGATTCTCGTTCCTTCGAATGTGAGCATGTACTCGTGGCAAATTCGCACTCTTGGGGCGTAATAGAATGCTCTCTTGGGCTTCGATCCTCGTTCCTTGAAATGTGAGCATGTACTCGTGGCAAATTCGCACTCTTGGGGCGTAATAATAGAAAGCTCTCTTGGGCTTCGATCCTCGTTCCTTCGAATGTGAGCATGTACTCGTGGCAAATTCGCACTCTTGGGGCGTAATAGAATGCTCTCTTGGGCTTCGATCCTCGTTCCTTCGAATGTGAGCATGTACTCGTGGCAAATTCGCACTCTTGGGGCGTAATAGAATGCTCTCTTGGGCTTCGATCCTCGTTCCTTCGAATGTGAGCATGTACTCGTGGCAAATTCGCACTCTTGGGGCGTAATAGAATGCTCTCTTGGGCTTCGATCCTCGTTCCTTCGAATGTGAGCATGTACTCGTGGCAAATTCGCACTCTTGGGGCATAATAGAATGCTCTCTTGGGCTTCGATCCTCGTTCCTTCGAATGTGAGCATGTACTCGTGGCAAATTCGCACTCTTGGGGCGTAATAGAATGCTCTCTTGGGCTTCGATCCTCGTTCCTTTGAATGTGAGCATGTACTCGTGGCAAATTCGCACTCTTGGGGCGTAATAGAATGCTCTCTTGGGCTTCGATCCTCGTTCCTTCGAATGTGAGCATGTACTCGTGGCAAATTCGCACTCTTGGGGCGTAATAGAATGCTCTCTTGGGCTTCGATCCTCGTTCCTTCGAATGTGAGCATGTACTCGTGGCAAATTCGCACTCTTGGGGCGTAATAGAATGCTCTCTTGGGGCTTCGATCCTCGTTCCTTCGAATGTGAGCATGTACTCGTGGCAAATTCGCACTCTTGGGGCGTAATAGAATGCTCTCTTGGGCTTCGATCCTCGTTCCTTCGAATGTGAGCATGTACTCGTGGCAAATTCGCACTCTTGGGGCGTAATAGAATGCTCTCTTGGGGCTTCGATCCTCGTTCCTTCGAATGTGAGCATGTACTCGTGGCAAATTCGCACTCTTGGGGCGTAATAGAATGCTCTCTTGGGCTTCGATCCCCGTTCCTTCGAATGTGAGCATGTACTCGTGGCAAATTCGCACTCTTGGGGCGTAATAGAATGCTCTCTTGGGCTTCGATCCTCGTTCCTTCGAATGTGAGCATGTACTCGTGGCAAATTCGCACTCTTGGGGCGTAATAGAATGCTCTCTTGGGGCTTCGATCCTCATTCCTTCGAATGTGAGCATGTACTCGTGGCAAATTCGCACTCTTGGGGCGTAATAGAATGCTCTCTTGGGCTTCGATCCTCGTTCCTTCGAATGTGAGCATGTACTCGTGGCAAATTCGCACTCTTGGGGCGTAATAGAATGCTCTCTTGGGCTTCGATCCCCGTTCCTTCGAATGTGAGCATGTACTCGTGGCAAATTCGCACTCTTGGGGCGTAATAGAATGCTCTCTTGGGCTTCTTCGATCCTCGTTCCTTCGAATGTGAGCATGTACTCGTGGCAAATTCGCACTCTTGGGGCGTAATAGAATGCTCTCTTGGGCTTCGATCCTCGTTCCTTCGAATGTGAGCATGTACTCGTGGCAAATTCGCACTCTTGGGGCGTAATAGAATGCTCTCTTGGGCTTCGATCCTCGTTCCTTCGAATGTGAGCATGTACTCGTGGCAAATTCGCACTCTTGGGGCGTAATAGAATGCTCTCTTGGGGCTTCGATCCTCGTTCCTTCGAATGTGAGCATGTACTCGTGGCAAATTCGCACTCTTGGGGCGTAATAGAATGCTCTCTTGGGCTTCGATCCACGTTCCTTCCTTCGAATGTGAGCATGTACTCGTGGCAAATTCGCACTCTTGGGGCGTAATAGAATGCTCTCTTGGGCTTCGATCCTCGTTCCTTCGAATGTGAGCATGTACTCGTGGCAAATTCGCACTCTTGGGGCGTAATAGAATGCTCTCTTGGGCTTCGATCCACGTTCCTTCGAATGTGAGCATGTACTCGTGGCAAATTCGCACTCTTGGGGCGTAATAGAATGCTCTCTTGGGCTTCGATCCCTGTTCCTTCGAATGTGAGCATGTACTCGTGGCAAATTCGCACTCTTGGGGCGTAATAGAATGCTCTCTTGGGCTTCGATCCCTGTTCCTTCGAATGTGAGCATGTACTCGTGGCAAATTCGCACTCTTGGGGCGTAATAGAATGCTCTCTTGGGCTTCGATCCGTGTTCCTTCGAATGTGAGCATGTACTCGTGGCAAATTCGCACTCTTGGGGCGTAATAGAATGCTCTCTTGGGCTTCGATCCTCGTTCCTTCGAATGTGAGCATGTACTCGTGGCAAATTCGCACTCTTGGGGCGTAATAGAATGCTCTCTTGGGCTTCGATCCTCGTTCCTTCGAATGTGAGCATGTACTCGTGGCAAATTCGCACTCTTGGGGGGTAATAGAATGCTCTCTTGGGCTTCGATCCACGTTCCTTCGAATGTGACCATGTACTCGTGGCAAATTCGCACTCTTGGGGCGTAATAGAATACTCTCTTGGGCTTCGATTCCCGTTCCTTCGAATGTGAGCATGTACTCGTGGCAAATTCGCACTCTTGGGGCGTAATAGAATGCTCTCTTGGGGCTTCGATCCTCGTTCCTTCGAATGTGAGCATGTACTCGTGGCAAATTCGCACTCTTGGGGCGTAATAGAATGCTCTCTTGGGCTTCGATCCTCGTTCCTTCGAATGTGAGCATGTACTCGTGGCAAATTCGCACTCTTGGGGCGTAATAGAATGCTCTCTTGGGCTTCGATCCTCGTTCCTTCGAATGTGAGCATGTACTCGTGGCAAATTCGCACTCTTGGGGCGTAATAGAATGCTCTCTTGGGCTTCGATCCTCGTTCCTTCGAATGTGAGCATGTACTCGTGGCAAATTCGCACTCTTGGGGCGTAATAGAATGCTCTCTTGGGCTTCGATCCTCGTTCCTTCGAATGTGAGCATGTGCTCGTGGCAAATTCGCACTTGGGGCTTAATAGAATGCTCTCTTGGGGCTTTGATCCTCCTTCCTTCGAATGTGAGCATGTACTCGTGGCAAATTCGCACTCTTGGGGCGTAATAGAATGCTCTTCATTCCTTCGAATGTGAGCATGTATTCGTGGCAAATTCGCACTCTTGGGGCGTAATAGAATGCTCTCTTGGGCTTCGATCCTCGTTCCTTCGAATGTGAGCATGTACTCGTGGCAAATTCGCACTCTTGGGGCGTAATAGAATGCTCTCTTGGGCTTCGATCCTCGTTCCTTCGAATGTGAGCATGTACTCGTGGCAAATTCGCACTCTTGGGGCGTAATAGAATGCTCTCTTGGGCTTCGATCCTCGTTCCTTCGAATGTGAGCATGTACTCGTGGCAAATTCGCACTCTTGGGGCGTAATAGAATGCTCTCTTGGGCTTCGATCCTCGTTCCTTCGAATGTGAGCATGTACTCGTGGCAAATTCGCACTCTTGGGGCGTAATAGAATGCTCTCTTGGGCTTCGATCCTCGTTCCTTCGAATGTGAGCATGTACTCGTGGCAAATTCGCACTCTTGGGGCGTAATAGAATGCTCTCTTGGGCTTCGATCCTCGTTCCTTCAAATGTGAGCATGTACTCGTGGCAAATTCGCACTCTTGGGGCGTAATAGAATGCTCTCTTTGGGCTTCGATCCTCGTTCCTTCGAATGTGAGCATGTACTCGTGGCAAATTCGCACTCTTGGGGCGTAATAGAATGCTCTCTTGGGCTTCGATCCTCGTTCCTTCGAATGTGAGCATGTACTCGTGGCAAATTCGCACTCTTGGGGCGTAATAGAATGCTCTCTTGGGCTTCGATCCTCGTTCCTTCGAATGTGAGCATGTACTCGTGGCAAATTCGCACTCTTGGGGCGTAATAGAATGCTCTCTTGGGCTTCGATCCTCGTTCCTTCGAATGTGAGCATGTACTCGTGGCAAATTCGCACTCTTGGGGCGTAATAGAATGCTCTCTTGGGCTTCGATCCTCGTTCCTTCGAATGTGAGCATGTACTCGTGGCAAATTCGCACTCTTGGGGCGTAATAGAATGCTCTCTTGGGCTTCGATCCTCGTTCCTTCGAATGTGAGCATGTACTCGTGGCAAATTCGCACTCTTGGGGCGTAATAGAATGCTCTCTTGGGCTTTCGATCCTCGTTCCTTCGAATGTGAGCATGTACTCGTGGCAAATTCGCACTCTTGGGGCGTAATAGAATGCTCTCTCTTGGGCTTCGATCCTCGTTCCTTCGAATGTGAGCATGTACTCGTGGCAAATTCGCACTCTTGGGGCGTAATAGAATGCTCTCTTGGGCTTCGATCCTCGTTCCTTCGAATGTGAGCATGTACTCGTGGCAAATTCGCACTCTTGGGGCGTAATAGAATGCTCTCTTGGGCTTCGATCCTCGTTCCTTCGAATGTGAGCATGTACTCGTGGCAAATTCGCACTCTTGGGGCGTAATAGAATGCTCTCTTGGGCTTCGATCCTCGTTCCTTCGAATGTGAGCATGTACTCGTGGCAAATTCGCACTCTTGGGGCGTAATAGAATGCTCTCTTGGGCTTCGATCCTCGTTCCTTCGAATGTGAGCATGTACTCGTGGCAAATTCGCACTCTTGGGGCGTAATAGAATGCTCTCTTGGGCTTCGATCCTCGTTCCTTCGAATGTGAGCATGTACTCGTGGCAAATTCGCACTCTTGGGGCGTAATAGAATGCTCTCTTGGGCTTCGATCCTCGTTCCTTCGAATGTGAGCATGTACTCGTGGCAAATTCGCACTCTTGGGGCGTAATAGAATGCTCTCTTGGGCTTCGATCCTCGTTCCTTCGAATGTGAGCATGTACTCGTGGCAAATTCGCACTCTTGGGGCGTAATAGAATGCTCTCTTGGGCTTCGATCCTCGTTCCTTCGAATGTGAGCATGTACTCGTGGCAAATTCGCACTCTTGGGGCGTAATAGAATGCTCTCTTGGGCTTCGATCCTCGTTCCTTCGAATGTGAGCATGTACTCGTGGCAAATTCGCACTCTTGGGGCGTAATAGAATGCTCTCTTGGGCTTCGATCCTCGTTCCTTCGAATGTGAGCATGTACTCGTGGCAAATTCGCACTCTTGGGGCGTAATAGAATGCTCTCTTGGGCTTCGATCCTCGTTCCTTCGAATGTGAGCATGTACTCGTGGCAAATTCGCACTCTTGGGGCGTAATAGAATGCTCTCTTGGGCTTCGATCCCCGTTCCTTCGAATGTGAGCATGTACTCGTGGCAAATTCGCACTCTTGGGGCGTAATAGAATGCTCTCTTTGGGCTTCGATCCTCGTTCCTTCGAATGTGAGCATGTACTCGTGGCAAATTCGCACTCTTGGGGCGTAATAGAATGCTCTCTTGGGCTTCGATCCTCGTTCCTTCGAATGTGAGCATGTACTCGTGGCAAATTCGCACTCTTGGGGCGTAATAGAATGCTCTCTTGGGCTTCGATCCTCGTTCCTTCGAATGTGAGCATGTACTCGTGGCAAATTCGCACTCTTGGGGCGTAATAGAATGCTCACTTGGGCTTCGATCGATCCCTCGTTCCTTCGAATGTGAGCATGTACTCGTGGCAAATTCGCACTCTTGGGCGTAATAGAATGCTCTCTTGGGCTTCGATCCTCGTTCCTTCGAATGTGAGCATGTACTCGTGGCAAATTCGCACTCTTGGGGCGTAATAGAATGCTCTCTTGGGCTTCGATCCTCGTTCCTTCGAATGTGAGCATGTACTCGTGGCAAATTCGCACTCTTGGGGCGTAATAGAATGCTCTCTTGGGCTTCGATCCTCGTTCCTTCGAATGTGAGCATGTACTCGTGGCAAATTCGCACTCTTGGGGCGCAATAGAATGCTCTCTTGGGGCTTCGATCCTCCTTCCTTCGAATGTGAGCATGTACTCGTGGCAAATTCGCACTCTTGGGGCGTAATAGAATGCTCTCTTGGGCTTCGATCCTCGTTCCTTCGAATGTGAGCATGTACTCGTGGCAAATTCGCACTCTTGGGGCGTAATAGAATGCTCTCTTGGGCTTCGATCCCCGTTCCTTCGATATGAGCATGTACTCGTGGCAAATTCGCACTCTTGGGGCGTAATAGAATGCTCTCTTGGGCTTCGATCCTCGTTCCTTCGAATGTGAGCATGTACTCGTGGCAAATTCGCACTCTTGGGGCGTAATAGAATGCTCTCTTGGGCTTCGATCCTCGTTCCTTCGAATGTGAGCATGTACTCGTGGCAAATTCGCACTCTTGGGGCGTAATAGAATGCTCTCTTGGGATTCGATCCAATTCTTGGGGCGTAATAGAATACTCTCTTGTGCTTCGATTCCCGTTCCTTCGAATGTGAGCATGTACTCGTGGCAAATTCGCACTCTTGGGGCGTAATAGAATGCTCTCTTGGGCTTCGATCCTCGTTCCTTCGAATGTGAGCATGTACTCGTGGCAAATTCGCACTCTTGGGGCGTAATAGAATGCTCTCTTGGGCTTCGATCCTCGTTCCTTCGAATGTGAGCATGTACTCGTGGCAAATTCGCACTCTTGGGGCGTAATAGAATGCTCTCTTGGGCTTCGATCCTCGTTCCTTCGAATGTGAGCATGTACTCGTGGCAAATTCGCACTCTTGGGGCCTAATAGACTGCTCTCTTGGGCTTCGATCCTCGTTCCTTCGAATGTGAGCATGTACTCGTGGCAAATTCGCACTCTTGGGGCGTAATAGAATGCTCTCTTGGGCTTCGATCCTCGTTCCTTCGAATGTGAGCATGTACTCGTGGCAAATTCGCACTCTTGGGGGCCTAATAGAATGCTCTCTTGGGCTTCGATCCTCGTTCCTTCGAATGTGAGCATGTACTCGTGGCAAATTCGCACTCTTGGGGCGTAATAGAATGCTCTCTTGGGCTTCGATCCTCGTTCCTTCGAATGTGAGCATGTACTCGTGGCAAATTCGCACTCTTGGGGCTAATAGAATGCTCTCTTGGGCTTCGATCCTCGTTCCTTCGAATGTGAGCATGTACTCGTGGCAAATTCGCACTCTTGGGGCGTAATAGAATGCTCTCTTGGGGCTTCGATCCTCGTTCCTTCGAATGTGAGCATGTACTCGTGGCAAATTCGCACTCTTGGGCGTATTAGAATGCTCTCTTGGGGCTTCGATCCTCGTTCCTTCGAATGTGAGCATGTACTCGTGGTAAATTCGCACTCTTGGGGCGTAATAGAATGCTCTCTTGGCGTTCGATCCTCGTTCCTTCGAATGGGAGCATGTACTCGTGGCAAATTCGCACTCTTGGGGCGTAATAGAATGCTCTCTTGGGCTTCGATCCTCGTTCCTTCGAATGTGAGCATGTACTCGTGGCAAATTCGCACTCTTGGGGCGTAATAGAATGCTCTCTTGGGCTTCGATCCTCGTTCCTTCGAATGTGAGCATGTACTCGTGGCAAATTCGCACTCTTGGGGCGTAATAGAATGCTCTCCTGGGGCTTCGATCCTCGTTCCGTCGAATCTGGGCATGTACTCGTGGCAAATTCGCACTCTTGGGGCGTAATAGAATGCTCTCTTGGGCTTCGATCCTCGTTCCTTCGAATGTGAGCATGTACTCGTGGCAAATTCGCACTCTTGAGGGGTAATAGAATGCTCTCTTGGGCTTCGACCCTCGTTCCTTCGAATGTGAGCATGTACTCGTGGCAAATTCGCACTCTTGGGGCGTAATAGAATGCTCTCTTGGGTTTCGATCCTCGTTCCTTCGAATGCGAGCATGTACTCGTGGCAAATTCGCACTCTTGGGGCGTAATAGAATGCTCTCTTGGGCTTCGATCCTCGTTCCTTCGAATGTGAGCATGTACTCGTGGCAAATTCGCACTCTTGGGGCGTTATAGAATGCTCTCTTTGGCTTCGATCCTCGTTCCTTCGAATGTGAGCATGTACTCGTGGCAAATTCGCACTCTTGGGGCGTAATAGAATGCTCTCTTGGGCTTCGATCCTCGTTCCTTCGAATGTGAGCATGTACTCGTGGCAAATTCGCACTCTTGGGGCATAATAGAATGCTCTCTTGGGCTTCGATCCTCGTTCCTTCGAATCTGAGCATGTACTCGTGGCAAATTCGCACTCTTGGGGCGTAATAGAATGCTCTCTTGGGCTTCGATCCTCGTTCCTTCGAATGTGAGCATGTACTCGTGGCAAATTCGCACTCTTGGGGCGTAATAGAATGCTCTCTTGGGCTTCGATCCTCGTTCCTTCGAATGTGAGCATGTACTCGTGGCAAATTCGCACTCTTGGGGCGTAATAGAATGCTCTCTTGGGCTTCGATCCTCGTTCCTTCGAATGTGAGCATGTAATCGTGGCAAATTCGCACTCTTGGGGCGTAATAGAATGCTCTCTTGGGCTTCGATCCTCCTTCCTTCGAATTGAGCATGTACTCGTGGCAAATTCGCACTCTTGGGGCGTAATAGAATGCTCTCTTGGGGCTTCGATCCTCGTCGTTCCTTCGAATGCGAGCATGTACTCGTGGCAAATTCGCACTCTTGGGGCGTAATAGAATGCTCTCATTGGGCTTCGATCCTCGTTCCTTCGTATGTGAGCATGTACTCGTGGCAAATTCGCACTCTTAGGGCTTAATAGAATGCTCTCATTGGGCTTTGATCCACGTTCCTTCGAATGTGAGCATGTACTCGTGGCAAATTCGCACTCTTGGGGCGTAATAGAATGCTCTCTTGGGCTTCGATCCCCGTTCCTTCGAATGTGAGCATGTACTCGTGGCAAATTCGCACTCTTGGGGCGTAATAGAATGCTCTCTTGGGCTTCGATCCTTGTTTCCTTCGAATGTGAGCATGTACTCGTGGCAAATTCGCACTCTTGGGCGTAATAGAATGCTCTCTTGGGGCTTCGATCCTCGTTCCTTCGAATGTGAGCATGTACTCGTGGCAAATTCGCACTCTTGGGGCGTAATAGAATGCTCTCTTGGCGTTCGATCCTCGTTCCTTCGAATGTGAGCATGTACTCGTGGCAAATTCGCACTCTTGGGGCGTAATAGAATGCTCTCTTGGGCTTCGATCCTCGTTCCTTCGAATGTGAGCATGTACTCGTGTAAATTCGCACTCTTGGGGCGTAATAGAATGCTCTCTTGTGGCTCGATCCTCGTTCCTTCGAATGGGAGCATGTACTCGTGGCAAATTCGCACTCTTGGGGGTAATAGAATGCTCTCTTTGGCTTCGATCCTCGTTCCTCGTTCCTTCGAATGTGAGCATGTACTCGTGGCAAATTCGCACTCTTGGGGCGTAATAGAATGCTCTCTTGGGCTTCGATCCTCGTTCCTTCGAATGTGAGCATGTACTCGTGCAAATTCGCACTCTTGGGGCGTAATAGAATGCTCTCTTGGGCTTCGATCCTCGTTCCTTCGAATGCGAGCATGTACTCGTGGCAAATTCGCACTCTTGGGGCCTAATAAAATGCTCTCTTGGGCTTCGATCCTCGTTCCTTCGAATGGGGAGCATGTACTCGTGGCAAATTCGCCACTCTTGGGGCGTAATAGAATGCTCTCTTGGGCTTCGATCCTCGTTCCTTCGAATGTGAGCAAATGTACTCGTACGGCGAATTCGCACTCTTCGTAATAGAATGCTCTCTTGGGCTTCGATCCTCGTTCCTTCGAATGTGAGCATGTTCTACTCGTGGTAAATTCGCACTCTTGGGGCGTAATAGAATGCTCTCTAGGGGCTTCGATCCTCGCGAATCCTTCGAATCTGGGAGCATGAACTCGTGGCAAAATCGCACTCTTGGGGGCTAATAGAATGCTCCTTGGGCTTCGATCCGTTCCTTCGAATTGTGAGCATGTACTATCGTGGCAAATTCGCACTCTTGGGGCTTAATAGAATGCTCTCTCTTGGGCTTCGATCCTCGTTCCTTCGAATGTGAGCATGTACTCATGGCAAATTCGCACTCTTGGGGCGTAATAGAATGCTCTCTTGGGCTTCGATCTTCATTCCTTCTAATGTGAGCATATACTCGTGGTTAAATTCGCACTCTTGGGCGTAATAGAATGCTCTCTTGGGCTTCGATCCTCCGTTTCCTTCGAAGGTTGGAGCATGTACTCGTTGGCAAATTCGCACTCCTTGCGGGCGTAATAGAATGCTCTCTTGGGCTCTCGATCGCACGTTCCTTTCGAATGGTTGAGCAATGTTTACTTGACGTGTCGGCAAAATAGTTCGCACTCTTGGGGCGTAATAGAATGCTCTCTTGGGCTTCGATCCTCGTTCCTTCGAATGTGAGCATGTACTCGTGGCAAGTATTCGCACTCTTGGGGCTGTAATAGAATGCTCTCATTGGACTCTTAATATTTGCTCTCTTGGGGCTTCGATCCCTCGTTCCTTCGAATTTGACGAGCATGTACTCGTGGCAAATTCGCACTCTTGGGGGGCGTAATAGAATGCTCTTTTTGGGCTTCGATCCTCGTTCCTTCGAATGCGAGCATGTACTCGTGGCAAATTCGCACTCTTGGGGCGTAATAGTATGCTCTCATGGGCTTCGATCCTCGTTCCTTCGAATGAAGCGCTGTACTAGTGAGGCAAATTCGCATCTGGTGGCCTAATAGAATCCTCTTAAGGCTTCGATTCAATCCTTCGAATGGAGCTTGTACTCGTGGCAAATTCGCACTCTTTTCTCTTGGGCGCCTAATAGAATGCTCTCTTGGGTCCTTCGATCCTCGTCTTCCTTCGAATGTGAGTAGCATGTACTCGTGGCAAATTCGCACTCTTGGGGCCTAATAGAATGCTCTCTTGGGCTTCGAGATCCTCGTTCCTTCGAATGCGAGCATGTACTTTCTCGTGCAAATCGCACTCTTGGGGCTAATAGAATGCTCTCAATGGGCTCTCGATCCTCGTTCCTTCGAATGCGAGCATTGTGTACTCGTGGCAAATTCGCACTCTTGGGGCCGTAATTAGAATGCTCTCTTGGGCTTCGATCCACGTTCCTAAAATCTTCGAATGCAAGAGCATGTTCGTGGCGAAATTCGCAGACTCTTGAGGCTTAATAGAAATGCTCTCTATTGGCTTCGATCCTCGTTCCTTCGAATGTGAGCATGTACTCGATGGCTAAATTCGCACTCTTGGGGCCTAATAGAATTGCTCTCTTGGGCTTCGATCCTCGTCCTCCTTCGAATGTTAGCATGTACTCGTAGGCAAATTCGCACTCTTGGGGCAGTAATAGAATGCTCTCTCTTGGGCTTCGATCCTCGTTCCTTCGAATCAGCATGTACTCGTGGGGGCAAATTCGCACTCCTTGGGGGCTAAATTAGAATGCTCCTCTTGGCCTTCGAAATCCTCGATCCTGGGGAGCGTGATATAATCGCTATCGTTGGGGCGTGGAAATCCGCTCGTTCCTGTAGAAAAATAGCGAGCATGTATCTCGTGGCAAATAAAAATATAATAGCCGTAATAGAAATAGTTAAGAATCTTGGAGCGTAAATCGAATGGTAGAATCCTTTAAAAATGGGATAAATGATTACTGTTAATTAAAAAGAAAGCTCACGTCTAGGGCTTTTGGGGCTATAGAATGGGAGCTTGGCTTTCTAATCCTCGTTCCAAATCCTACCTATCGAAATTGTTAGCCTGTACTCGTGAGCAAATTCTGCATTTTTGTGTTCTCGTAATTTTAGCGGAAAATTCGCACGCTTTGGGCTTCGATCCAGGCGTTCCTTAGAAAGGCAGCATGTAGCTCGGGGCCAAATACACCACATCTTATGGGGTCCCAATAGAAAATAGAACTAATGCTCCTTCAAGGCTATCTTCTTGCGATCCTTCGATTCATCGTTCACTTCGAATGGTGAGCATTTTGTACTCGTGGCAAATTCGAACACTCTTAGGGGGGCATAATACACCCAGTCGCTTCATCTTGTCTTTATTTTAGAAATCTCTTCGTATTCACATTACGCATTAGCCATGTACCTCGCCGAATAATAATACGCGATCCTTGTGAGACTCCGCGTAAATGCCAGTGAGATGCTCTCGAAAATTGCAGGCTTCGATGCCCACGTTTCCTTCGAATCGGAACATGTACTACGCATGCAAATTCGCCCTCTTTGGCTCCTAAATCTCGGCCCAGTCTTGGAGGCCTTACTGACTCCAGTCGTACTTGCTTCGAATGCAGACGCGATTACTGTACTCGCCTGGCACATGGGATTCGTCGCTCATTGGATCGCATTATTAGATTGCTCTTCTTATGGCTTCTCCACGCATCGGTGTTCTTTCTCGAATGCAGAGCTGAATGTACGCGTGGCAAATTCGCACTCTTGAGGGGCCGCTGTATGGTGAATAATAGAATGCTCTCTGAGGGCTCTTCGATCCCTCGTTCCTTCGAATGCGAGCATGTAACTCGTGGTCAAAGTCCCTCTCGTATAGAATGCTCATCTTATGGGGCTTGTCGAATCGATCGTTCCTCTTCGTAATAGAATGCTCTCTTGAGCTTCATCCCGTATCCTTCGAATGGGTCATGCTATGTGGCAAGATTTAGCGCACTCTTGGGGCGAGTTACATAGAATGCTCTCTTGGGCTTCGATCCTCTTCCTTTCGAATGTGAGTCCATGTACTTACTCGTGGCAACTATCGCACTCTTGCAGCAAAATTCGCAACTCTTGGGGCGGTAATAGAATGCGTCTCTTGGGATTTCGATCCTCGTTCCTTTCGAATGCCGAGCATGTACACGTAGGCAATAATCCGCACTCTTGGGGCGATAATAGAATGCTCTCTGGGGCTCGATCCACCGTTCCTTCGGTATGCGTGCATGTACGCGTGGCAAATTCGGACTCTTGGGCCTATAAAGAATCTCTCTTGGCTGTCGATCTCGTCTCCTTCGAAATGCGAGCAAGTATCTCGTGGCAAATCACGTCACTTTTGGGGCGTAATAGAATGAGCTCTCTTGGGCTATCGATCCTCGTTCCTAATTCCTTCGAAGGGAGCATGTACTCGTGTGCAAATGTCGCACTCTTGGGCGCGTTATTAGAAGTGCTCTCTTGCGGGGCTATTCGTATCCTCGTTCCTTCGAATCGGGAGCATGTACTCCGTGGCAAAAATTCGCACTCTTGGGCGCCTAATAGAATGCTCTCTGTTGGGCCTTCGAGGGATCCTCGTTCCCTTCGAATGGGAGCATGTACTACCGTGGCAAAATTCGCACTCTTGGGGCAATAGAATGCCCTCTTGGGAAATTCGCACTCTTGGGGCCTAATAGAATGCTATCTTGGGCTTCGATCCTCGTTCCTTCGAATGGGAGCATGTACTCGTGGCAAATTCGCACTCTTGGGCCTAATA
>JABWPP010000010.1:0-42490 GCA_016920855.1 Puya raimondii
GTTTCAAGAAAACTGGACTTTATCGCAAAGTGGACCTTTATTCTTCATTGCTTTTGCTTTGTAAAACTTATTGCGGCTCCGTTTTGTGTGTGGACCGTCAGACGGGGACCATTCTGCGAGAGAAAGTTTGTGTTGAGGGACTTAGGCTGCAAGTTCACAAATCGAAGGGGATTGAAATGTGATTATCGATTCTTATACAAGTAATGCGTTGATGGATCGGATAAAGAATGAGTGTGTCGCGAATCCGTGACCATATCGAACGAAACAAAATTGTGAGTTCGATGTTTCGGCAGTGCTGAACGCATTGGCGCAATTCGTTGGGAAATCTGACGGACGGGTCACCGGATATCGTGCGTTTACCGAGGAAGGGTCAATTTTTTTTTTGGTATTTCGCACGGAACACCCTATATTTTATGTACCGAATCGCGCGGAATCGATCGTGGAGGTGCACGCGCGCGTTTTGCTCGCGCTGTGAGGGACTCAGTTATAAATAATGGGTTTTGATGGACTTATGTGCAAATGAGCTTAGATATATATATATATATATATATATATATATATATAGGCCTCTAGGGTTTCCTATTCCAAACCCTAACCCTAAGCCCCCTCACCTCAGCTAAACCCTAGCCGACTCCCCACCTCGTGCTGAACACCCTGGGCGCCGCCACTGCCGCCGCCGGCCGGAGCTGCTGCTGGCTGCTCCTCCATCTCCACCTTCCTCTCCTCCCTCAACTCCTTCTTTCTTCTTCTTCTCGAGTTTGATCTACCTGGGAAGGAGGGCCTTGATATCTGCGGGTTGCCGGCGCCGCCACCGACCTCTGGTGTGCCGCATTGCCATCCCCAGCCATCCCCGGCGCCGCCGCCGCCGCTCCTGCAGCCCGGCTGAACCGGCCTGGGAACGTGCGGGCTGGTGGTGACAAAGAGCCACCGCCGCCGCCTCCCGGGGCCCTTCGACGACCGCCCTCGACCCTCCGGCACTGCCGCACCCGAACCGGACCACCACCGTCGCCGCCGTGGCCGCACCTTGGTCTGGTGCTGTTCGGGCGGCCGAGCCGGCTTGCGCGCCGCCGCCGCAGCCCGAATCCTCCTCCCTCCTCTCCCTCTTGACCCCGGAGGACTCCCTACTGCCGCACGGCGCCGCCCCGTGGTCGCCGTCGCCGGAGGAAGCCGACCCGAGCTCCCTACGTTGCTTGCGGGCTAGGGCATCACCGCCTGCCGCCGGCCCCGCACCCCGCCGCCGGCTGTCGCCACTGCCGGTCGTCCCCAGCCGGCCGCACCCACCCACCGCAGGCGCGCCCGCCGCCGTGGCCATCGTCGGCTGGTGCCACCTTCCTGCTCTCGGGTTCAGCCCGAGCTGGACAGTTTTTGGCCGTCTTACTGTTCCGGCGATTCGCGCCTCCTCCGTCGACCCTGCCGGTGAGCATGGCCCTCCCGGGGTGCCGAATATCTTCGTGCTCACCTGTTTTGCTGTCTCCCATGTTGGGCTTAATTAATTTTTAGTGATTTAAAACTTATATTTTTGTTTATTTGACCAAATTTGACCTGCATTGGGAAGGTATAAATATCCCTTAAGATCTTGAGATCTTGACCAAGATCTTCTTGCATTGGGAATGAAACTTGACCATCTTGGGAAGAACCAATTGACCACCTTGGGAAGAACCAATTGACCACCTTGGGAAGGACCCAATTCTTGCATTGGGAATGACCCAATTCTTGCATTGGGAAGAACCAATGGCTTCTCCAATTGAGCCATTGGAGCTTGATCCTCATCTATATATATAGATGAGGAGAGAGTGCTGTGGAGGGATAGAGCTACTATTATCTCCTTTACTCCTAGTGCACAAATATCGAGCTTCTTCCTCCTCTCATTCTTACACTGAACTTTAAGTTTTTACACTGAACTTTATATTCTTTGTTCTGATTTTTGCTGGATCTCCTAAAGTCTGTTGGGTTCATTTTGTGCCACCTTGGAGCCGTGCCGACGGGGTGGACAGTGGTCGTTGTATCGCTAGGAGTGATTGCCGGTAGCCTCGTACGTGGAGGGGCAATCTTGCTTCTAGGACAGTGCATTTGCACGCCTTGACCCACAGGCCTCATCTATTCTCTTTCCCTTATTTTTATTTGTTCATTATAGCCTGCGATTTTTAAAACAGCAATTACATTTAAATTTACTCAAGACAATATTCTTAATTGTCTAAATCAAAATTATTTAGATTTAAGTTTTACTAAAAGATTTAAAAAAAGAGACAAATATTTATTTATATTTCTCCAACAATCTAGAAGAAAGATTAATTTATTCTCTCTATTTCCTTTAGTACAGTAAATATAATATTACTGCTGTAGAATAAAGTATATATGTTGTTGTTGATACTGCTATAATCCTGAACATATATATACTGTCGTTCTTGCACTGATAATTAATTTTACAGTATTCTACTGTTGCCATCATAAATAATATACTGTTACTAAACATAACCTAGAATATTTTACTGTTGTTTCTCTAAAGTTTAGAACAATCTTGTGACACTAGTGTAGTTTAATTAATCACAGATATTTTACGATGGAGAATTCGTATTCGGCGAAGCCTTTTACTTTTGATGGTCGTAACTTTAAAAGGTGGCAGAATCAAATGAGGTTCTGGCTCACCACACTTGGGCTTGTAACTGCTATCTCGGATCCTACCGAGAATAGCACTGGAACTGCACCTGAAGGTGCAATCCATCCTGCGGTCAACAGACCGTATACTCGGAGCCAAGCCCAAGCCGGATCCACTCCTCCTGCTACTGCACCTGCACCCGCAACTGCACCTCCTATTGACCCTAACATGATCAACTATAACTGTTTGAACCGGATTCTTAGTACCCTATCTGATAAACTGTATGACATATACTCTGGTGCTAAAACAGCTAGGGAACTTTGGACATCTTTAGAAAATAAGTATGGTCAAGTTGATCCTACCCAGAAGAGATACCAAGCTTCAGATTTGATTAAGTTTAAGTTGGTAGATAATAAGTCTATGTCTGACCAGCTTCATGATTTTGAGCATATAATTGAGCAGCTCAGATCTAGTGGTGTGGATCTTGATGAGAGCTTTTTAGTTGCCACCCTTATAGATAAATTGCCACACGCTTGGTCGAACCATGCAATGATCCTAATCATAATCAAAGAGAGCTTTCCCTGATTTATGTCCTAAGATCTATTAGAATAGAAGAGTTGAACCGAGCTAGGGATAAGAAGCCTAGTGAACCTACAACCCAAGCAAACCTGGTAGAGAATCCCAAAAATAAAGGTAGAAATTTTCAGCCTCATAGGAACTTTAAAAAGAAGCCTTTCCACCATAGAAAGTTCAACCCAAACTTTAAGAAACCTAAACCTGAGGAGAGTGGAGGCAACTCTGGTTGCTTTGTGTGCGGAAAGACCAATCACTTTGCGAAGAATTGCTATTTCCGCAAGTCTGGGCCTTTTGCACCGAAGAAGAAGAAGGGAGCTCCACCTGAGCGCCAGATGAATATGTTGACTGCTGGGCCTGACCCTTCTGACCCCACTATCAGGTTAGGATCTAGTGTGTCTGAAGTTAACCTTGCCTTTAGTTCCTCTGATTGGTGGATAGATACTGGAGCAAACGTTCATGCTTGCTCTGATCGTTCTTGGTTTTCCACCTATCAGGACTCGTGTAGAGGATCGGTGAACATGGGGAATGCAGCCTCTTCTCATGTGCTTGGGACCGGTCGAGTAGATTTATTGCTGACCTCTGGGAAGACCCTAACCTTGCACGGAGTCCACCATGTTCCCGATATTAGGAAAAATCTGATTTGTGGTTCTCTTTTAGTTCAACGAGGTTTTAAGTTAATTTTTGAATGTAATAGGGTAGTTATCACAAAAGGTGTGAATTTTATAGGGAAGGGATTTTTGTGTGATGGTTTGTTTAAACTATCTGTATCTTATCCTTCTATTAATGATAGTGCCCTTATTTTGAATGTTGTTTCTACTAATATTTGGCATGGAAGATTGGGACATGTGAATTATAATACTGTTAAAAGATTGATGCATCTTGATTTGATTCCTAAATCTGATTTACCTGATCATAGATGTGAAATATGTGTGCAAGCTAAGGAGCCTAGAAAACCTTTTAAATCAGTGGATAGAGATTGTGATCTTTTAGAACTTGTGCATAGTGATGTTTGTGATGGAAGTAGACCTAGTAGAGGTGGAAATAAATATTTTGTGACTTTTATAGATGATCATTCAAAATATTGTTATGTTTATTTGATCAAGACAAAAGATGAAGTTTTAAACAGATTCAAAATTTATAAAGCTGAGGTAGAAAATCAATTAGACAAGAAAATCAAGATTTTGAGATCTGATCGAGGTGGTGAATATACTTCAAATGAGATGACTGCCTTCTGTCAAGAATTTGGAATTGTACATCAAGTGACTGCACCGTACACACCTCAATCTAATGGAGTTGCTGAACGTAAGAATAGAACTTTAATGGATATGGTGAACTCGATGATTATTAGTTCAGGTGCACCCGAGAACTTGTGGGGGGAGGCTTTCATTTCTGCTTGTATGATCTTAAATAGAATTCCCCACAAGAATTCTAATGTGTCTCCTTATGAGCTTTGGAAAGGTAGGAAGCCTAATCTGAGTTATCTTAAAGTGTGGGGGTGCCTAGCTAAAGTAAAATTCCTGAAAATAAGAAAAGGAAGTTAGGACCTAAGACTGTGGATACAGTTTTTATAGGTTATGCACGGATAGCAATGCAAACAGATTTTTGGTAGTGAATTCTGAAATTAATGAGATTTCTAACAACACTATCCTTGAGGCTAGAGATGCAGTGTACTTTGAGGATATCTTTCCTTTTAGGACTAGAGTAGATAGACCTACTCCAGCTGAACCTATAGGTAGCTCTAGCAGACCAAGAGTTAGTGAACCTATAGTAGAGGTTGAACCTAGAAGAAGTAGGCGTCCTAGAATAGAGAAAACTTTTGGAGATGATTTTTGTGTCCTACTTGTAGAAGATACTCCATCTACCTTTGACCAAGCTATGAAGTCTGTAGATGCATCATTTTGGAAAGAGGCTATTAATCTTGAGATGCAGTCTATTCTACATAACCATACTTGGGAGTTGACTGATTTGCCTCTAGGATGTAAGCCTGTAAGCTGTAGATGGATCTTTAAGAAGAAGTTGAGACCTGATGGTACTGTGGATAAGTATAAGGCTAGACTAGTAGCACAGGGCTTTGCACAGAAGCCTGGTGTGGATTACTTTGATGTGTATGCACCTGTTGCTAGGATTACTTCTATTAGGATGTTGATAGCCTTAGCTTCAGTCCATGGTTTGATTATTCATCAAATGGATGTTAAGACAGCTTTTCTGAATGGTGATTTAGATGAAGAGATCTATATGAAGCAACCTGAAGGTTTTGTAGTTTCTGGACATGAAAACAAAGTGTGCAAATTGACTAGATCTCTATATGGTCTTAAACAAGCTCCTAAACAGTGGCACTTGAAAATTGATTCATTAGTTGTATCAAATGGCTTTCATGTGAACATGTCTGATGAATGTGTATATTCAAAGGAATATGATGGACAGATAGTAATCTTGTGTTTGTATGTTGATGACATTCTGATTTTTGGTACCAATATGAATGTGATACATGATGTAAAGAAATTACTTAATGAGAATTGTGATATGAAAGACCTTGGGCAAGCAGATGTAACTCTTAACATGAAGATTATTAGAAAATCGAATGAAATTATTATGAGCCAATCTCATTATAGTGAACAGTTGTTAAAGAAGTTTGGATATTTTGATGTTAGACCTGTAGTAACACCTTATGATCCTAGTGTACATCTTAAGAAGAATAGAGGAGATCCAATAGGTCAAAATAGATATGCTCAGATTATAGGATCCTTAGGATACCTAGTAGATTACACTAGACCTGATTTGGCTTATGCTGTGAACAGATTGAGAAGATATACCCATAACCCAAATAGAGAACATTGGAATGCCTTAGAAAGAGTTTTGAGATATTTAAAAGGAGACTATGTCTTATGGATTGCATTACAGTGGCTTTCCTGCAGTATTGGAAGGATATAGTGATGCCAGTTGGATTAGTGATACAGCTGATGTGAAGTCGACTACTGGATTTGTTTTTCTCCTAGGAGGAGCAGCTGTCTCTTGGAAATCAACTAAACAATCTTTGATTGCTAGAAGTACTATGGAATCTGAACTTATAGCGTTAGATACCACTGTAGCAGAGGCTAAGTGGATTAGAGAGTTTCTTTATGATTTGCCACTAATGGAGCGACCCTTAGCACCTGTCAGTATTCATTGTGATTGTAGATCTGCTATTGATAAATGTGCCCAAGAGAATGTGGAGACTAAGATGAATAGATTCATGAAAGTGAGACATAAATTCATTCAACAAAATATGAAAGAAAATGTAATTGCATTAGAATTTGTCAGATCTGCGAGAAATTTGGCTGATCAGCTTACAAAGGGATTATCTAGGACTGTGATCCTAGAATCGTCGAGGGGGATGGGGCTGAGCCCACAATAGTAGTTACCGGCGACGGCAACCCAACCTGTTGCAGGTTCAATGGGTAGAAACAAGTCGAACAGGTAGCTGTGAGGAGCACTGTTTTGTATCCTCATCCCTATGGCGACAGTGCTCATAACTGCAAGTGGATAGGAAGGGCTTTGACCCTGAATGGTTCCGAGACCCATGAGGCAGGGTGTGACCTTGCGGATACCCTTTGAGGACCTACTATATGTGTGGAGTCGTGAGGCCGCGACTATGGGAAGAGGGCGGTTCCCTAAAACACACATGAAGCGATACTAGCGCATGGCCGTAATAGCGCTCACCCGCTCAGAACCTAAACAGCTGTACCATGTGTGCGGTTTGTGGAAATCCGATTCACCGGCCTTGGTTCAAGGCGTAGTCCACCATTGTGCCCTCGAATGTACATAGACAAGCACTAAGTGAAGGTTCAAACCCGAAAGGTACCTTCGCCGAATACGTGGTATAAGAGATCCAGCATTCTTTTGAATTGTTTTGTATTTCAGTTTTATTTATTTTCTTTATTTGAAGTTTTAAATCATGTGGGGGAATGTTGGGCTTAATTAATTTTTAGTGATTTAAAACTTATATTTTTGTTTATTTGACCAAATTTGACCTGCATTGGGAAGGTATAAATATCCCTTAAGATCTTGAGATCTTGACCAAGATCTTCTTGCATTGGGAATGAAACTTGACCACCTTGGGAATAACCAATTGACCACCTTGGGAAGAACCAATTGACCACCTTGGGAAGGACCCAATTCTTGCATTGGGAATGACCCAATTCTTGCATTGGGAAGAACCAATGGCTTCTCCAATTGAGCCATTGGAGCTTGATCCTCATCTATATATATAGATGAGGAGAGAGTGCTGTGGAGGGATAGAGCTACTATTATCTCCTCTACTCCTAGTGCACAAATATCGAGCTTCTTCCTCCTCTCATTCTTACACTGAACTTTAAGTTTTTACACTGAACTTTATATTCTTTGTTCTGATTTTTGCTGGATCTCCTAAAGTCTGTTGGGTTCATTTTGTGCCACCTTGGAGCCGTGCCGACTGGGTGGACAGTGGTCGTTGTATCGCTAGGAGTGATTGCCGGTAGCCTCGTACGTGGAGGGGCAATCTTGCATCTAGGACAGTGCATTTGCACGCCTCGACCCACAGACCTCATCTATTCTCTTTCCCTTATTTTTATTTGTTCATTATAGCCTGCGATTTTTAAAACAGCAATTACATTTAAATTTACTCAAGACAATATTCTTAATTGTCTAAATCAAAATTATTTAGATTTAAGTTTTACTAAAAGATTTTAAAAAAGAGACAAATATTTATTTATATTTCTCCAACATCCCAGGCTCGGAACAGTGAGTTCCTGAATGTCGCTCCCGGACCACCTTTTCGGTTGAGGTTTCGGTCGCTTTCGCGTGCTCCTCGGCGGTTCACTGTGCTCTGGACAGAGAGCACGGTCTCCGCCTCGTCGAGACCTAGCAGGCTGTGTCTCGGTGGGCCTCGATAACGCTTGGATCGAGGTAACGGCCCGTAACTTCGTTAAATGCATGCTTATGTTGCAATTATGTGCATGGTTAGGGGCTTATGTGCTATTTGATCGCTGTGGGCAGCGTGTACACGCTACGCATGACCTGTGGACTGATTGTCCAAGGTCCGCTGCCCTCCGTTATTCCGAAAATGAGTTTCGGAGCGTCTCCCGATGAAATCTGTCAGCGGAACGTGGTATTCGACTCGAAAATTATTCGACGCGATATGTGCACTTTGCGGGCTGTCGCTGAGTCTTGTTGGCTGGTTATCGCGGCTGTCTCGAGTACCGGTGTCGAAATCGGCACTTCTGGGAACCTGAAATCGGAACGATCATCCGTGTAAGATCGTTTCGATGTTCGGTCTTGCGCTCACTGCCAAGACATCCAAATGGGTGTGTTTTGGGGCAGCGGTTGACTCATGAGTTGAGTCGATGCCGTCCGGGACTTTTCGTGGGTCCCGGGGACGTCCCGGTGCGATTTGGGACTTCCGGCACTGTTTGGAGATTGGTTTTGGGGAACCGAGTCTTGGATTTTGGGTGTTATGCGAGATTTCGTGGTTGAGTCATTTGGGGCATGTCTTTGACTCGTTGGACCTATCGTAGGTCCGATTGATCTACTTCGCGTCCAGGTTCCCGACGAGAGTGCGACAGGTGGGTGCTTCGAGCTTTTGGGGTTAGACTGTATCACTGCTCCCTATCTCTCGCTTGATATATCTTGCGTTATACCTCTACATGACGATTCTCTTTTATAGCATTCACTTATTCATGCTTCCCTTACTTGCATAGTATATATGTGGTCTTGGACATGTAAAGCAGGATTGGACATTGATTATCTGTGGACTTATTGTCCAGGAAACACATCGACCACCTTGTCGTGTGTTTCGATCCGATTGATCAGGATTTGGCGTTCATACGCCCTCAGATGTGGCTTCGGCTAGGTATCGGCTTCTTGCCGACTTTTGTATTGAGCATATCGCATGATCAGTCACAGCACTTGGAGTATTCATGACACCAGGTCGGTTTGGCCACCGACCAGGGGTGTACCATCCGAATGAGTTGACCTGCGGGCGCATGATTGAGCTCAGTGTGGATCGGTGACAGGATACGCATGTGGTTTGCGGACCAATGCGGCAGGAACCAGATTGGGTATACTTGGTTTCACTCCCATTGAGGCATATACAGCTTAGTCTCCCTGTACAGTAGCAGTTTAATTATTCGCTCTTATTCATATCTGATATAGCTACTGTAATTCCTTTGATTATACTTGTTACTGTATCTCCTTTGTTTTTAAGTGATTACGACATACCCTTGTGGCTCTGTCGTACCCACTGGGAAACCTCGTTGTGGTTTCTCACCCCCCATTTCCCCCAGGTGGCTCGGGCGAGGAGTTCGGTTCGTGGTACGACGTGAGGACGATCTAGCTAGACTGCATTAGCGGTCATCACCCTGGTTATGTCTCTTTTATCTGCATTAGTAGTTAGATACAGAATTGGTTCAGTTAGATGATTACTGCTATGGTTTGATTAATTATAAACTATATGTGATGATGATCTTTTTATGCATGATCTCAGATTGATTTCGATTATCAGTATCGGTATTGATGGATTTGTTTGTGTTGGTTTTCTACCCCTCCTGGTAGTCGGTTTTCAAAATGGAGTTCCGTGTGGGAACAATTTTAAATGGTTTTCGTGGTTTTCACATAATGTTTACTAGAGTTCAAAAACAAAGCTTCCGGGTGGGAAGCACTTTTAATAAGATGTCTGTTGTACTGTGCATCGCATCATCCTTCGTCTAAGGAGTGCTTAGAGGCATGCATCATGCTTAAGAATGGCTAGCTAAATGAGAATACATTATATGATTGCATGTGTGGATTGGTGAATGAAAGTGTGATTGTGATCCTGTTGTATATCGGTGGTACGCCGTGCAAATACAGGGGAGACTCTGTCCGTGTAGGCAGAGGATCCTGTATTTGTGGCTAGTTTGTGCGTCGCGCGGGCTAGGCTTTAAAAAAAAAAAAAAATTGACCCGTTTTTCGCAACTCTGACTTTTAAAAGATATATAGACTTTTATCAAACCAGCCCGGGGCGTGACAATGTCCTCGAGAGTCTGGATGACACGCTCAGACTGGCCATCACTCTGCGGGTGGAAAGCAGAATTGAAATTCAGCTTCGTATCCATAGCTTTATGCAAGCTTATCCAGAGCTGAGATACGAAGTGAGTATCCTGATTAGACAATCGACACCGACACTCTATGAAGCCGGACGATCTCATCGATATAGAGCTGTGCCAGTCAATCCCTGGACCAAGTAGTATGCACCGACAGAAACTGGATCGATTTCATCAACCACATTGACCTAGATCGCATCATGACCTTGCTGTGATCGAGGCAAACCAGTGACGAAGTTCATGGTAATCTGCTCCCACTTCCACATCGGCACTGGAAGTGGTTGCAGCTTCTCTGTTGGTCGCTAGTGCTCAGCCTTCACCTGCTGACACACCAAGCACTAAGACATGTGCTGAGCCCCATCCAACTTCATTCCCGACCATCAAAAGTTCTATTTCAGATCTCGATACATCTTGGTTCTGTCGGGATGCACGGTATACGGGGACCGATGTGTTAGATACGGGGGAGGCCTATGATCTATCTAGAGTATATCAATCACCTAGAGGGGGGTGAATAGGTGTATAAACAAAAATCACAAATCTCAATGCGATAAAGTAATGCGGAAAATAAAATCAGCACACCGAGATTTACGTGGGAAACTCCACCTTGGAGAAAAACCCACGGGACCAACACGCGAAAAAATAATCCACTAAGAGTAAAGAATTACAAGGTGATTACCGACTCCACGGACTTAACCTCTCCCTTCTCTTCAGCGGATCACGCGCACCAATGGGTTGTCCACGCCCCACGTCCGAATCCACGGACGCCACGCCTCGAATCCACGAGACGCCCAACTTCGAATCCACGAAGCCTTCAACACGTCGAATCCACGACGCTCACTCGAATCCACGAGCGCACTCCATCCTGAGCAAGATCAATAAAATTGATGACGATTTATTGCTTAGAATATCATCAAAGATCCGTGGGAATAATCTCTAAGCAATTCTCAAATTGATTCTAAAAGAATATTAAAGATTTAGGGTACCATGAATCAATTTGAGAGAAGTTTGATGTAGAAGATGAGAAAAATGGCTACCTACAAGCTTCTAGGGTTTCTAAAAGATAATCTATGCTTAACCACGTTTTAGAGACATCCCCACATCTTATTTATAGGGTTAGAAGCAATCCGAAATAGATTAGGATTAAAAACAGATTTTAGAAAGGTTTGGAAACAATCCAATTTCGATTAGGATTGTAAAACTGATTTTAAAAGGTTTGGAATCAAATAAGGATTGCAAAAATGATTTTAAGAAATCTACCATCTTATTTATAGTTGGGAGATATTAGAATTAGAGTAGGATTGAAAAAATAACTTTCCAAAAATTCGCGACGGGTCGGGGTCCGGACCGTGGATTGCCGGGTCCGGACCTTGAAGTTTCCAGACGTTTCATAGTCCGGACCTTGGCCTCAGGGTCCGGACCCTCCCTGCGTGACAGCCAAGGAGGCGTACGGGTTCCGGACCGCAGCTCCCAGGGTCCGAACCCCGTAGCATGAATTTTTCCGATTCGTTTATAAATCATTAAAAACCTATTCTAATGTCTTCCAAACACTTGTAAATGTTCATAAATCACCATCAAGATTATTTAAACTTACCAAGCATCGTGAATTCATACGTTGAGTCTTCGAGTCTTCAAACTTCGTCTCTTCTTCTTTGAACCTTCAAGACTCAGACTCACTTCACGAAATATGCCAATATAAAATCCGTAACAATCTCCCCCTTAGGCAATTTCGTGACAAAACCTAAAATTACATAAAACACTTACGATGCTGTAGTACACTGAATTTCAGTGCATCGTACTAAACTTCTACAAATTGTAGAGTTCTAGTGAGAAAATGGCATAAGAGGCTATATGTGAGGCTTTGGCCAAGTTCGGGACTGTGCGATGTGTTTTCGGCGCAATTGAGGCGTGAAAATGGACTTCGAGAAGTTAAAAACTGCGAACTTGGGAAGTCTGCACTGGATTCCGGTATGTGAACCCCAATACCGGAATTGGAGCTTGGTATACCGGTATGTGAAATGGTATACCGGAATGTCATGTTGAAACCGAGAAACCTAGCTCTCGGGTTTGCGGGATTTTTCGGGGTATACCGGTATGTGAAATGGTATACCGGTATATGTTGGTCTAAACAGTGAACCTAGCTCTCGGGTTCTGCGGAATCCCTGAGGTATACCGGAATCAGCACCCGTATACCGGTATGCAAATGCACATACCGGTATACAATGTCCAGATTTTGGCTGATTATTGTGTTGTTTGTGGAGAGGGGCATTTTGGTCTTTTCACATGCGTGGGGGTATTAGAAAGGCTGGGAACACTCCCCTTTCACAGATGACAACAATGCCCGATTTGTAGCGGCCCCCACGGCCCTCAACAATGTGACTATCGTGAGGGCCGGTGCTACAAGTGCGGACAGCAAGGGCACATGCGGTACAACTGTCCGATGGATGATGGCCGAGCACCGTCATCGGCATCGGCATTTGCATCGCCGAGGCAGCTTGCGGGCATCCCACCCGCGGCGATGTCGACAGGTCGTGCACAGCCACCGAGACCATTGGAGGGCCAGCGGCCAGCACCCAGTGGACGAGTATTTGCCTCTCAGGTGGAGGAGCCTGCTACCCAGGAGGACGTCGTGGCAGGTATTGTGTTAATTAAAGGCATTCGATGTAGAGCTTTGTTTGATACTGGTGCATCGCATTCATTCATTGCTCGATCTTTTGCTATTGCACATGGAATAGAAATTATAGATGCCACACATGCGAGAACTGTGCAAGTACCTGAACACACTTTTTGTATACATCATGTGTGTATGGATTGCCCTGTGAGGGTTGAGAACTGGATCATGCCAGCTGATTTGCTGGTATTAAATCGAATGAATGAATATGATTTGATCCTAGGAATGGATTGGCTCTCGAGGTATCATGCTACTATCGATTGCAAGAGGCGGATAGTGAAGTTTAAAGAACCCGGGCACAAAGAGTTTGTGTACCGTGGGTGTAAGAGTTCGCTCTTTGCTTCAATGGTGTCCACGTCGCAAGCAAGGAAGCTTATTGCTAGTGGATGCATTGCCTACTTGGCGACGGTAGTGGATGACCGAAAGGAAGTGTTGGGACTTGAGGACATTCCTATAGTCCAAGAGTTTCCGGATGTGTTTCCGGCGGAGTTGCCCGGAATGCCACCGGACCGGGAAATAGAATTTGTGGTCGATTTGCTCCCGGACGGCGCCGATCTCTAAGGCCCCGTACAGGATGGCACCCGCGGAACTGAAGGAATTGAAAGCACAATTGCAAGATTTGATGGACAAGGGCTTCGTGAAGCCAAGTGTGTCACCTTGGGGAGCCCCTGTTCTATTCGTGAGGAAAAAGGACGGTTCGCTGCGGTTGTGTGTGGATTACCGCGAGTTGAACAAAGTGACCGTCAAGA
The DNA here is from genome assembly GCA_016920855.1 of Puya raimondii. Lineage (NCBI taxonomy): Eukaryota > Viridiplantae > Streptophyta > Magnoliopsida > Poales > Bromeliaceae > Puya > Puya raimondii. The sequence continues at coordinate 13,684 of JABWPP010000010.1, forward strand.
ATAAGTACCCGTTACCCCGAATTGATGACTTGTTCGATCAGTTGCAAGGGTCTCGGGTGTACTCAAAGATTGATTTGCAATCCGGTTATCACCAATTGAAGATCAAACCGGAGGATGTGCATAAGACCGCGTTTAGAACGCGGTATGGACATTATGAATTCACAGTTATGCCTTTTGGGCTTACCAATGCCCCGGCAGCGTTCATGGATTTAATGAACCGTGTGTTCAAACCACTATTGGATCAATTTGTGGTTGTGTTCATTGATGACATTCTTGTCTACTCTCGGAGTGAAGAGGAACATAATGAGCACCTAAGGATTGTGCTTCAAGTTCTTCGAGAGAACAAGTTATTCGCCAAATTGAAAAAGTGCAAATTCTGGATCCGTGAGGTCGCTTTCTTGGGTCACGTAATTTCCGCAGGAGGAGTATCTGTGGACCCTATGAAAGTAGAGGCAGTCAAGGATTGGCCTCGCCCGACCAATGTCACGAAAATACAAAGCTTTTTGGGTCTTGCGGGGTACTATCGGCGGTTCGTGGAGGGATTTTCAAAAATCTCCGGTCCACTAACGCGTCTTACCCGCAAGGGAGCCAAATATGTTTGGAGCGAGGAATGCGACCAAAGCTTTAAGGAGCTAAAGGAAAGGTTGACTTCGGCTCCGGTACTCGCCTTGCCGATTGCGGGGGAGGGTTTTGTGGTGTATAGCGATGCATCACATCGTGGTCTTGGGTGTGTGCTTATGCAACGAGGACAAGTAATAGCATATGCCTCTCGACAGCTGAAGAGCTATGAGCAGAATTACCCCACCCACGACTTAGAGCTTGCGGCGGTGGTTTTCGCACTCAAGTTGTGGAGACACTACTTATACGGGGAGCATTGTGAAGTTTACACGGATCACAAAAGCTTAAAGTATCTATTCACTCAGAAGGAGTTGAATTTGAGGCAGCGGAGGTGGTTGGAGTTGATAAAAGATTACGACTTGACCATCTTGTACCACCCCGGTAGAGCCAATGTGGTGGCCGATGCGCTCAGTAGAAAATCCGTGGAGAACTTCGCGATTGAGATGACGGGACAAATGCCGTTAATCAAGGAAATGGGCCGGTTTGACTTGGAGGTCGTGGCCCCGGGCGTCCCCGCTAAACTTATGAGTCTCGAGGTGTGGCCGACCTTGTTGGAGCAAATAAAGGAAAAGCAATCCGATGATACGGAGCTCCAAAAGGTGCGGGGTACTATCGAGAGCGGGCGCGCCGGTGATTATCATGTAGATTCGATGGGCGCAATTCGATTTTGAAATCGATTGTGCGTGCCGAAAGTTGAGGACATTCGTAGGGAGATCTTGAAAGAAGCTCACACTTCTCCCTATGCGATTCACCCGGGCGGCACCAAAATGTATAAGGACCTCAAATTGCATTATTGGTGGCCGGGGATGAAACTTGATGTGGGACGCTTTGTGGCGCAATGCTTAGTGTGCCAACAAGTGAAGGCCGAGCGTCGCTTTCCGGCAGGAAAATTGCAAGGATTGCCCATTCCGGTTTGGAAGTGGGAAAATATCGCGATGGACTTTGTAGTGGGCTTACCTCGATCGCTTGGTGGCCACGACGCGATTTGGGTGGTGGTGGATCGTTTGTCAAAGTCGGCACACTTTTTGCCAATCCACACCACTTGGTCGGGAGACAAGTTAGCGCAAGTCTACCTGGACGAGATTGTGCGGTTGCACGGGGTCCCGACCTCGATAGTTTCAAATCGAGATCCCCGTTTCACATCGCGTTTTTGGAAAAGCTTGCAAGAAGCTTTGGGTACACGACCCGATTTCAGTTCAGCATTTCATCCTCAAACTGACGGTCAATCGGAAAGGACAATTCAGATTTTGGAGAATATGCTACGAGCGTGTGTGTTGGACTTCAAAGGTGCGTGGCCTACTCATTTGCCGATGGCTGAATTTGCTTACAATAATAGCTATCAAGCTAGCATCGGTATGGCACCTTTTGAGGTTTTGTATGGAAGAAAATGCCGCTCTCCTATTCATTGGAGTGAAGTCGGTGAGAGAAGGGTCTTAGGACCGGACGTGTTGCGTGAAGCGGAGGAAAAGGTCCGCTTGGCACGCGAACGCTTATCGACGGCGCAATCTTGACAAAAGAGTTATGCGGATCGGCGTCGACGAGATTTGGAGTTCGTGGTAGGAGACCGCGTCTTCTTGAAAGTATCACCCATGAGAGGGGTGAAGCGATTTGTTATTCGGGGTAAGTTGAGTCCCCGTTATATTGGACCCTATGAGGTTTTGGAGCGTGTGGGATCCGTGGCATATCGGCTAGCTTTGCCGCCAAAACTTGCGGGGATACACAATGTGTTCCATGTATCGACCCTCCGCAAGTATATGTATGATCCGGCGCACGTCCTCGAGTATGTGCCTATAGAGCTTCATGAGGATATGACTTATGAGGAGTTTCCCTTGTGTATCATGGATCGCGAGGTGAAAAGTTTGAGGAACCGTGAAATTCCTTATGTAAAGGTACAATGGACGAATCACGGTGAGCGCGAGGCTACATGGGAATTGGAAAGCTCGTTGAAAGAGCGGTTTCCTTACCTCTTCGCTGAGTCCAGCTGAGGTATGATTTTAGTTTCGCGGCCGAAACTCTCCTTAAGGGGGGTGGAATGTAGTACACTGAATTTCAGTGCATCGTACTAAACTTCTACAAATTGTAGAGTTCTAGTGAGAAAATGGCATAAGAGGCTATATGTGAGGCTTTGGCCAAGTTCGGGACTGTGCGATGTGTTTTCGGCGCAATTGAGGCGCGAAAATGGACTTCGAGAAGTTAAAAACTGCGAACTTGGGAAGTCTGCACTGGATTCCGGTATGTGAACCCCAATACCGGAATTGGAGCTTGGTATACCGGTATGTGAAATGGTATACCGGAATGTCATGTTGAAACCGAGAAACCTAGCTCTCGGGTTTGCGGGATTTTTCGGGGTATACCGGTATGTGAAATGGTATACCGGTATATGTTGGTCTAAACAGTGAACCTAGCTCTCGGGTTCTGCGGAATCCCTGAGGTATACCGGAATCAGCACCCGTATACCGGTATGCAAATGCACATACCGGTATACAATGTCCAGATTTGGCTGGTTGTTGTGTTGTTTGTGAAGAGGGGCCTTTTGGTCTTTTCACATGCGTGGGGGTATTAGAAAGGCTGGGAACACCCCCCTTTCTCAGAAATCATCTTCTCCACTTCTCCTCTCCATCTCTCCCACTTTCTCTCTCTAGAGATCTCTCCAAAACTTGGAGAAAATGTGGATTGATCTTGGAAAAAGCTTCCAAAGGAGAAAAGAAGCATCTTGGTGCAAGAAGGAGCTTGGGGATTTCGTGATTAAGGTTAGTACCTCACGTTTTGGGTTCAAACCTTGGATTTAATCCTTTGAAATGAGATTTTTGGAAACCCTTGGCAACCTAAACCACAAATGGTGGGTGTTTGGCCATGAAATCTAGGGTTTGGCTTGCATGCATGCAAACCCTAGGTAGAATTAGGGCTTTTGCAATGTGAGGTTCTAAAATTATTTGGACCTTCGATAATTGCAATTGAGGCATAGGAAATCATGTTGGAACACTTGATTTCACATATTGAGTTGATTTGAGGGTTCGTAACGAGTAACGAACCGTTTTCTTGTAGAAGCTTGGGTTGAAGCAAGAACTCTAGGCTTGGACACTTAGGAGCTTGAAGAATACCAAGATTTGAAAGCTCTTGAGGTGGGTTTGTGTTTACCGAAGTGATTAGGTCACTTCCATGTCTAGGGTAATTATCCATTTAAAAATAAAATGGTATGTGTTGAGAACCCTAGCATTTTGCATGTTGGCAAAGGTAAAATCATGATAGGTAGAACAATGAACTCCTATTGCATGATGTATATTTCAAGTACAATTCAATTATTGATACTTGTTGCATGGTTGCATGTGAGATTTAAACCTAGTGTTATTGAACATAGGTTGGAACATGTGAGATTTAAACCTAGTGTTATTGAACATAGGTTGGAACATGTGAGATTGAAGCCTAGTGTCATTGAACATAGGTTGGACATGTGATTTGGAACCTAGAGTCATGGAACCTAGGTTGGCAATGAGAAAGTAAGCCTAGTGTTATCGGACATAGGCGAGACTTAGTGACTTGAACCTAAGATCATGAGATTTAGGTTGGCAAGTGAGAAATGTGAACAACGGGATGTGCGACGATTTTGCTATCCCGGGTAGGCGACAATTTCGCTACCATGCCATGAGTTGGCCGTATTGAGACGGGATGTGCGACGATTTTGCTATCCCGGGTATGCGACGATTTCGCTACCATGCCACGAGTTGGCGGTGCCGACATGGGATAGGCGACGATTTCGCGATACCGAGTATGCGACGATTTCGCTACCGCGCCACGTGTTGGCGGTGTCGAGGGGGAGTTGTGCGACAAGGTCGCCATCCCGGGTATGCGACGATTTCGCTACCATGCCATGTGATGGCGGTGTTGAGACGGGGTATGCGACGATTTCGCTATCCCGAGTATGCGACGATTTCACTACTCGAACTAGGAGGTGACAAGCTCACTCCTTGAATGTTGGAACAAATATGGTGAGACGGCGATTCCGAAACATAAGTAAATGACAAGTAAAAGAACTTAGTCAATGTGGAACATAGGATGAACCTAGGAGAGAATGATAAATTATATTTCATTTGGTTGCATCCTTTATGTTTATTTACTAAGCATGTAAATAATTGTTGCATAGTTATATATGATCTAACTTATGCATGTGGTGTTTCTTTGGACCTGGTGGGTCGAGCTTCTCTCTTGGGTGGCCTTACCCACTGGGAACTATGTTTATAGTTCTCACCCCCCATTTTTCAGGTCCTTCCGCTAGTGAGGCGGCGGAGCAAGGCAAGGGTTTGGCTCTTTAGATAGCGGCCCTTCCATTTTGGTGATACATAGAGTTGTACCCCTATTTTGGACTATGATAGCATAGGGGATTTTCATTCTTGTATGAATGTTGTATATTCCATAGTTTTGGAACATGATGTATGGAATGAAAGTGAAAGAAAAGAAAAAATTTGGACATGTATATTGTGCCTTGTGATGTAATAGAAGTAGAACTTCTTTATGTTGATGCTTTCCTTGTGCAACTCTTGTACTCCGTTCCTAGTTGGAACATTATGGATAAGCTTGTGTTGTGACGCCTTGGGCGGATAGAAAGGACTCTATCCGTTCGGCGGGTCTGGGGCATGCGCCCGTGCGGTTATCCTTTCCACCTAGTTGGTGTTAAAGGACCGGCGGGGCGTGACAGACTGAGGTGGTATCAGAGCATAGAAACGGTCTAGGTTGACCTAAGAAACCCTAGGATGGAAATGACCTAGGAGTGTAGGCTCGTGAGTGACGAGATCTTTGATGTGGCGAAAGATAAGTGATTGGGTTATGTCCTTATGCCTCTAGTTGGAAATAGAGGTAGATTCGAGGTGTGTCTTATTCTTCACCAAGTGTGTTCATGTTGGCGGCCGACAACATGAAAACCAAGTGAGGGGAATAAGGACCCTTGTGTGACTTTCGCCTAGATTGGGTTCACGTTTATTTTCGTGAAATGTTATGTCGCAAATGACTTTGAATGTCATGAAATGACCAAAGTCCTTGTGTTTTCAGGAGATAATGGTACGTGGTCGGCCTCCTGCGAAGACCGGGCTCGGAGAATCGAGCGCGGCTCCCGAACAACTCGGGGAGGGCGAGAACTCGGCTCTTCGCAATGAGTTGACCGAGCTAATGGGCGTGGTTCGGCAACAGGCCGAAGCCATGCAGCGACAGGAGGAGCAAATTAAAAGGCTCCAAGATATGATGGCGCAGCAGGCGACTGCGATTCGGGAGGAGAGGACGGGAGTACCTCCGGCCTCTGCTTCGGCACCGGCCGAGGAGGCGACACCGGCGCCGGCCGTGGTGCCACCCGCGGCACCGGTTGTGGCCGAGGGGTCGGGTGCCCCTATGCCCGACTCCGAGATGGAGGATACGGAGCGAGAGCGCGCGCTTGCGGCGCTAATGAGGTTCAAAAAGTTCAACCCGCCCATCTTTAGCGGGGAGAACGTGGATCCGTGGGACGTAGAGACATGGATCGACGCTATCGAGACGCTCTTCGAGGACCTTTATACCTTGGAGAGGGACAAGGTGCACCTCGCCGTTCATTGTCTAGAGCGGTCGGCGAAGGTGTGGTGGAAGGGGGTCCGACGTGATCGACTCTCTAGCCTTCCGCCACCGTCGTGGGAAGAGTTTCGGGATATGGTGTTCGCCACCTATTTCCCCGATAGCGAGAAAAGGAAGCTTCAAGAAAGGTTCCGCAAGTTGAAGCAGGGGAACCGCTCGGTGCGCGAGTACGAGAGGGAGTTCTCGTACATCATTAATTGCGTGCCGCACGTTGTCCGCGGAGAGTTGGACAAGGTCGATTGTTTCGTGCGCGGACTTCGACCGGATATCTTTCGGGCGGTGCACGCCCTTAAGCTACGGACCTTTGCGGAGGTCTTGGACCGTGCTCTTTGGGTGGAGCACGGGAATGCATGTGCGCGCGAGGAGCGCGAGTTTTGGGAGAAAGAAAAAGATAAAGAGAAGGGAAAGAAGCGACCGGCGAGTGGCTCGGGGGGGCAATCTAGCTCTAAGCGGCCCCCGAAACACTCGCAGCCGCAAAATCAATCCCGAGGGTCCCGACGGAATCGATCCGCGACCCAATGCCCGATTTGTAGCGGCCCCCACGGCCCTCAACAATGTGACTATCGTGAGGGCCGGTGCTACAAGTGCGGACAGCAAGGGCACATGCGATACAACTGTCCGATGGATGATGGCCGAGCACCGTCATCGGCATCGGCATTTGCATCGCCGAGGCAGCTTGCGGGCATCCCACCCGCGGCGATGTCGACAGGTCGTGCACAGCCACCGAGACCATTGGAGGGCCAGCGGCCAGCACCCAGTGGACGAGTATTTGCCTCTCAGGTGGAGGAGCCTGCTACCCAGGAGGACGTCGTGGCAGGTATTGTGTTAATTAAAGGCATTCGATGTAGAGCTTTGTTTGATACTGGTGCATCGCATTCATTCATTGCTCGATCTTTTGCTATTGCACATGGAATAGAAATTATAGATGCCACACATGCGAGAACTGTGCAAGTACCTGAACACACTTTTTGTATACATCATGTGTGTATGGATTGCCCTGTGAGGGTTGAGAACTGGATCATGCCAGCTGATTTGCTGGTATTAAATCGAATGAATGAATATGATTTGATCCTAGGAATGGATTGGCTCTCGAGGTATCATGCTACTATCGATTGCAAGAGGCGGATAGTGAAGTTTAAAGAACCCGGGCACAAAGAGTTTGTGTACCGTGGGTGTAAGAGTTCGCTCTTTGCTTCAATGGTGTCCACGTCGCAAGCAAGGAAGCTTATTGCTAGTGGATGCATTGCCTACTTGGCGACGGTAGTGGATGACCGAAAGGAAGTGTTGGGACTTGAGGACATTCCTATAGTCCAAGAGTTTCCGGATGTGTTTCCGGCGGAGTTGCCCGGAATGCCACCGGACCGGGAAATAGAATTTGTGGTCGATTTGCTCCCGGACGGCGCCGATCTCTAAGGCCCCGTACAGGATGGCACCCGCGGAACTGAAGGAATTGAAAGCACAATTGCAAGATTTGATGGACAAGGGCTTCGTGAAGCCAAGTGTGTCACCTTGGGGAGCCCCTGTTCTATTCGTGAGGAAAAAGGACGGTTCGCTGCGGTTGTGTGTGGATTACCGCGAGTTGAACAAAGTGACCGTCAAGAATAAGTACCCGTTACCCCCGAATTGATGACTTGTTCGATCAGTTGCAAGGGTCTCGGGTGTACTCAAAGATTGATTTGCAATCCGGTTATCACCAATTGAAGATCAAACCGGAGGATGTGCATAAGACCGCGTTTAGAACGCGGTATGGACATTATGAATTCACAGTTATGCCTTTTGGGCTTACCAATGCCCCGGCAGCGTTCATGGATTTAATGAACCGTGTGTTCAAACCACTATTGGATCAATTTGTGGTTGTGTTCATTGATGACATTCTTGTCTACTCTCGGAGTGAAGAGGAACATAATGAGCACCTAAGGATTGTGCTTCAAGTTCTTCGAGAGAACAAGTTATTCGCCAAATTGAAAAAGTGCGAATTCTGGATCCGTGAGGTCGCTTTCTTGGGTCACGTAATTTCATAGTCCGGACCTTGGCCTCTGGGTCCGGACCCTCCCTGCGTGACAGCCAAGGAGGCGTACGGGTTCCGGACCGCAGCTCCCAGGGTTCGGACCCCGTAGCATGAATTTTTTCGATTCGTTTATAAATCATTAAAAATCTATTCTAATGTCTTCCAAACACTTGTAAATGTTCATAAATCACCATCAAGATTATTTAAACTTACCAAGCATCGTGAATTCATACGTTGAGTTTTCGAGTCTTCAAACTTCGTCTCTTCTTCTTTGAACCTTCAAGACTCAGACTCACTTCACGAAATATGCCAATATAAAATCCGTAACAATCTCCCCCTTTGGCAATTTCGTGACAAAACCCAAAATTACATAAAACACTCACGATGCTCATCTCTCCAGAAATTGAAATTCATTGCCATCACCAAAACAATGAACTTCTCGCGTGAAAGATCCAAACAAAATTCAAAATTACAATTTTGTAACTCCTAAAAACAAACTCTATAACTTAGACAAACATGGAGTCTTGACGTCTTGAAAGAACTGCAAAAAATTTTCATTCTCCACAAACAAAGTTAGTAGAAAAAATATATCTAAATCTCTCCCCCTTTGTTCATGCGTCTAAGTTCATCACCTCTCTCCCCCTTTTTGTCAAAAAATTGCCAAAAGAAAACACCCAAAAATAGAGAGAGCTGAAAGAAATTAAATAAAACACAAGTTCAAAACATTTTTCAATTTTGAAACCACTTGTGATAAAAACGTCAAACATTGTTAGTGCATGAGTATAAATTCACATCGACTTCTTTCAATCCGTATTAATTTCAAAAGAATTAAGAACTTTACTACACAATCACCATAATGTAGATAAAATATGACACGATTCCTTAATTCATATAAACTTCAAAATCAAGTCATCAAAAATAATCTAAATGCTCAAAAGCTATCAAGATGTAAACGGATTATGAAGATGACTTAAGGGATTCATCAAAGAGACAGAAATTGTCGCATAAACGTTCAAATTTGAGATAAAATCAATAGCACAGGGGGTGGCTCTTTGAGCATCTTTCATGTATGTGGACCACCTTATAACTCCGAAAAATAAAATTTGTGATATTTTTCCTTTTGCATGCTTTTGCACTTATATTTTTTTTTTTCGGATATGCAATTCAATTCTCATGTGGTAGCTGCACACACTAACCGGACGACCGGGGTGGTAGCTCTTTCCTCCATGTGGTGGTAGTTTTCACACTCCTTTTAAGGATGCAACTATTTCCATATCTTTCAAATCATATGAGCATTTTTTTTCAATATAATAATAACTCCCCCTCGCTTAAGCAATCTCTTAGTTGAAAGAACATGTGACAAATTTTAGTCCATAAGAGAATGACTATTCATCAAATTCAACACACACAACCGAGATAGGTTAAGCTCCTAGAGATTACACAAGATTACCTAAATTAGATGAATATAATATTAAGAATTCTCATAATAAATTATCTTCAAATATAATAAAAATAAAGTAAAACCGATAATTAATATGAGATTAATTAGGAGTGAATGAAAGTGAACCTATTGATGTTCAAGGCACTATTTAATGTTCTAATCATTCAAAGAATCTAAAAATCGTAACAATGAAAGCACCAAAACGTGTAATGCAATAAACAAAAGATATGCAATAGAAACCGATCAAAGCACTACACTAAGTCAAAACAAATTAAGACTTTAGAGAAGGAAAGATATCACCTTTTCGAACCCAAACTTGTCGGATTGTTGGTTGTCTTGGTTTGTTGACGTTGGGCACGGTTTGTTTTGACTTTTGATCAACCGCGGGTCTCACCATCGCATTCCGCATTTGAGGATTTGATTGTTGTGGCTTTGACTTTCGGTTGACCTTGGGTACTCGACCTTTTTGATGTTGCTTTTGAAACCGTGAAGGTTGTCGAGTGATGGAAGATGCCGATAGATGTTGAGAAGATGACGGATGATGTGTTTCTCCTTTTCTAGGGCATGTCTTCTTTATATGTCCCTTCTTCCCGCATCTATGGCATACTTTCTCTTTTACAGTTGTTGAGACTTTGGGAATAGAATTTTTTACCTTCTCAACAAATGTCCGCTTATATCCAAGTCCAAGTTTGCTTGTATGACCCAATCCGAGCATATCATCAAGTTTCTTTGAACCGGAGAAGAATTTTTGTATGTCGGACTTGAGTTGATGGACTTGTTTAGTCAAGACTTGATTAGAGACATGAATTTCCTTGTATTGTTGCTCTAGAAAACCAATCTTATCTTGATATGATTTGATCATTGTCTCCGATTGGTTTAGCTTCTCTTTGAGGATTCCATTGTTCTTCAATGATGTGTCATGTTCATCCTCAAGAGCTTTAGTCGTTGCTTTCAAGCTTTTATTTTCGTCTTCAATTTCTAGTAAGCGCGTCCTCAACTTTTTGTTATGCTTAGCCATTTTCATTGATTCATCAAGAAGTTGTTGGTATGCCTCGGCTAAGCCCTCATCATCCGACTCTCCCTCACTCGAGCCATCGTCGCTCGACGTTTCATGCAAAGAGGAAGAAAGCAAATCATTAGAAATAGATGATAAACAAAGAATCGATGAGGAAGGTAAATAAGTATGTGAACATAAAGCTATAGTATCATTCTTTTCTTCTTCACTAGAACTCGATTCATTAGAAGTAGAGTCATCCCAAGTTCTAGCTTGTAAAGCCTTCTTTTTATAATACTTTTTCGTGGGACAATCCGTGGAGATGTGGCCGTAGCCTCGACACTTGTAACATCGGATTTTCCCTTCAATTCATCATTTTCATTAGAAGACTTTGCAAGTTTCTTCTCTTTAGAAGATTTAGAATTTGAAGATCCTCTTGAAGAAGTTTTGGATGTAGATCGATTTGTCTTGTTCTTCCGGAAATACCAACGAAATTTCTTCGTGAGACGCTCCAATTGATGTTCAAAATCGGCGAGGGAAATTTCTTCGTCTGAATCCGAGTCGTCGTCTTCCTCCTTCGTAGATTTGAGTGCAATACCTGTACTCTTAGAAGAAGACTTGGAAGAAGATTCATTAGTAGGAAAAAGTCATTTCATATGTTTGTAAAGCGCCTACTAATTCTTCTACTTTCATCTCGTCCGGATGCTTAACGGTTTCGATCGCCGCAACCTTTGCTCTAAAGCGTTCCGGAAAAGTTCGAAGAATCTTTCTTACAACCTTAGATTCTGGGATCTTCTCTCCCAAGTTAGCACATGTATTAATGATATCTTGGAGTCTAGTAAAATAATCAGTAAAAGATTCATGCTCATCCATTCGAATAGAATCAAATTGACTCGTAAGCATCTGGAGCTTTTGAACTTTTACTAGACTAGTACCCTCATGTGTAACTTGTAGTGTATCCCAAATCTCTTTTGCCGTTTCACACGCCGAGACGCGTGAAAACTCGGTTTGAGTTAGGGCATTAAATAAAGCATTTATTCTCTTTCCGTTGTAAGAAGAAGCCTCGTTCTCGTCCCTCGACCACTTATTTCGTGGCTTCGGAACAGTTGCATCTCCGTTTAATTCGGTTGGATGTTTCCATCCGAATTCAACGGCTTGCCATACACGCTCATCAATTGCAATGAGGAAGGCTCTCATCCGGACTTTCCAATAGGCGTAATTGGTTCCATCAATAACGGTGGCCTATTTATATTACCTCCTTCACCCATTATGAAAGATAAAATCTAGATCCCTCTCTGATACCAATTGTTAGATACGGGGGAGGCCTAGGATCTATCTAGAGTATATCAATCACCTAGAGGGGGGTGAATAGGTGTATAAACAAAAATCACAAATCTCAATGCGATAAAGTAATGCGAAAAATAAAATCAGCACACCGAGATTTACGTGGGAAACTCCACATTGAAGAAAAACCCACGGGACCAACACGCGAAAAAATAATCCACTAAGAGTAAAGAATTACAAGGTGATTACCGACTCCACGGACTTAACCTCTTCCTTCTCTTCAGCTGATCACGCGCACCAACGGGTTGTCCACGCCCCACGTCCGAATCCACGGACGCCACGCCTCGAATCCACGAGACGCCCAACTTCGAATCCACGAATCCTTCAACACGTCGAATCCACGACGCTCACTCGAATCCACGAGCGTACTCCATCCGGAGCAAGATCAATAAAATTGATGACGATTTATTGCTTAGAATATCATCAAAGATCTGTGGGAATAATCTCTAAGCAATTCTCAAATTGATTCTAAAAGAATATTAAAGATTTAGGGTACCATGAATCAATTTGAGAGAAGCTTGATGTAGAAGATGAGAAAAATGGCTACCTACAAGCTTCTAGGGTTTCTAAAAGATAATCTATGCTTAACCACGTTTTAGAGACATCCCCACATCTTATTTATAGGGTTAGAAGTAATCCGAAATAGATTAGGATTAAAAACAGATTTTAGAAAGGTTTGGAAACAATCCAATTTCGATTAGGATTGTAAAACTGATTTTAAAAGGTTTGGAATCAAATAAGGATTGCAAAAATAATTTTAAGAAATCTACCATCTTATTTATAGGTTTGGGAGACATTAAAATTAGAGTAGGATTGAAAAAATAACTTTCCAAAAATTCGCGACGGGTCGGGGTCCGGACCGTGGATTGCCGGGTCCGGACCTTGAAGTTTCCAGACGTTTCATAGTCCGGACCTTGGCCTCTGGGTCCGGACCCTCCCTGCGTGACAGCCAAGGAGGCGTACGGGTTCCGGACCGCAGCTCCCAGGGTTCGGACCCCGTAGCATGAATTTTTTCGATTCGTTTATAAATCATTAAAAATCTATTTTAATGTCTTCCAAACACTTGTAAATGTTCATAAATCACCATCAAGATTATTTAAACTTACCAAGCATCGTGAATTCATACGTTGAGTCTTCGAGTCTTCAAACTTCGTCTCTTCTTCTTTGAACCCTCAAGACTCAGACTCACTTCACGAAATATGCCAATATAAAATCCGTAACAATCTCCCCCTTTGGCAATTTCGTGACAAAACCCAAAATTACATAAAACACTCACGATGCTCATCTCTCCAGAAATTGAAATTCATTGCCATCACCAAAACAATGAACTTCTCGCGTGAAAGATCCAAACAAAATTCAAAATTACAATTTTGTAACTCCTAAAAACAAACTCTATAACTTAGACAAACATGGAGTCTTGACATCTTGAAAGACCTACAAAAAATTTACATTCTCCACGAACAAAGTTAGTAGAAAAAATATATCTAAATCTCTCCCCCTTTGTTCATGCGTCTAAGTTCATCACCTCTCTCCACCTTTTTGTCAAAAAATTGCCAAAAGAAAACACCCAAAAATAGAGAGAGCTGAAAGAAATTAAATAAAACACAAGTTCAAAACATTTTTCAATTTTGAAACCACTTGTGATAAAAACGTCAAACATTGTTAGTGCATGAGGAGTATAAATTCACATCGACTTCTTTCAATCCCTATTAATTTCATAAGAATTAAGAACTTTACTACACAATCACCATAATGTAGATAAAATATGACACGATTCCTTAATTCATATAAACTTCAAAATCAAGTCATCAAAAATAATCTAAAGGCTCAAAAGCTATCAAGATGTAAACAGATTATGAAGATGACTTAAGGGATTCATCAAAGAGACAGAAATTGTCGCATAAACGTTCAAATTTGAGATAAAATCAATAGCACAGGGGGTGGCTCTTCGAGCATCTTTCATGTATGTGGACCACCTTATAACTCCGAAAAATAAAATTTGTGATATTTTTCCTTTTGCATGCTTTTACACTTATATATTTTTTTTTCGGATATACAATTCAATTCTCATGTGGTAGCTGCACACACTAACCGGACGACCGGGGTGGTAGCTCTTTCCTCCATGTGGTGGTAGTTTTCACACTCCTTTTAAGGATGCAACTATTTTGTCACGCCCCGGGGGTCCATTTAGAGTTTATAAAAGATCAGCAGAAAAATACAGGATAAATTTTTTTTTCTTTTTATTAATACATTGACAATCTTGACCCCAGAGACGACAGACCCGCCACAAACACAGGGAGTCCACTGTTCACTCGGACAGAACCTCCCTTGTATCTGCACGGCGTCGCACAAGTACATATACAACACATTCATTTCATTCACATCAATAATTCAAACGTATCACCAACAGAAAGAGTCTTTTCAGTTTAGAGAAAAGCTACCACGAAGGGTAGGAGACGGGTTTCGCAAATCTTATCACAAGTATTTTATTAAACATTAATAAACTACATGTCCAAAGAGTAAATAAAACTGAACCATAATTCTAGAGTTATTTATTCAGAGTGCAAGTAAGAAAAACTAAACCAATGACCGGGTCGGGAGTTCTAATGACCGCAAATGACGTGCCTCACGTCTCGCCCCGACTCGAACCAGCTGGATCACCTGAAAATCAACAAGGCGGGGGAGTGAGAACATGTAAACATGTCTCCTCCTCCCAGTGGGTACCGCAAGCCGACGAAGGCAAGCGTACACACCGATAACCAGGAGATAGATAGGTATAACAATACAGTAGCTATGAAAGAAGGGAAACAAGGTACAACTGTACTAGTGCTACTGTAAATGACATGCATCAACAAATGAATATAGCAAATATACCTAATCTAAACATGCCATGTCGGTCCGCAGACCTCAGGCCCATGCCACTCCTACTCTGCCAGCATATAAGTGCCCCACTGAGCTCACGGGTCGGATGTACGACCACTTTTCCGGAAAAGAACACCCTCTTGCGGGGATCAACCGCTGGTGTTCGCGAAATGCGCAAGAGTAATGGCGATCAATGCAAGTATGACCAATAAATGTTGGCAAACAGCCAATAATCCACCCCTCCGGGTATACCGACCGTATAGGTCATCAGACAACCGTGTCAAGAAACCGACCAAGAAGGTCACGAGAACATCATCTCAGGTACGGATATAATCATATCTACTCTACTGCTAGAACAAGTAAAGAATGCAAGTAGAGATCACAAGGTGCCGGCTCAACTCATCACATATACTCATATAAGGAAACGAAAAGAAAAGGGTAGAAGGAACGTCACCGAGCATGCACCACTAGACCAACTTCGGATCGAAGTACCCACCTGTGCGAATATCGCGTCTGTCTTCCGACTGTGGAGGATCGTCAACCGGACCTACGGAGGGTCAACCGGGTTAGTATCTAACCCACATATAAGAAATGCTAACTCACAAGCCAACACACGATCCCACGGGAATCGGTTTCCCAAAGCTGATTACCGTAACTCGCTGGAAGTCCCAAAAATCGTACCGGGACTCCGCCGGGACTCACGGAGTGTCCCGAAACTCACCGACTCATGCCACGAGTCAACCACTGCCCCAAAACACATCCCTTTGGGTGTTTGGGCAGCAAGCACAAGATCGAACATCGGAACGATCATCGTCGGACAATCGCTCCGATCCGGGTTCCCGTAAGTGTCGATTTCGACACCGGAACCCACTGCCGCTCACCGGGCATCTCCGAATACACGAGATGGCCGAGACAACCAGCCAATAAGGCTCAGCGGCAGCCCACAAGTCACACACATTGCGTCGGAAGTTTCCGAGCCGAAAACCACGTTTCGCCGACGGATTTCTTCGGGAAACGCTCTGAAAACCCATCTTCGGACAAACGAAGGACAGCGGACCTTGGACAATCAGTCCACAGGCCACGCGTAGCGTGAACACGCTGTCCACAGTGGCTAAATTGCACAAAAGTCCCTAAACATGGATCTAATTGCAATATAACATGTGTTCTACGGAGTTTATGGGTCGTTACCTTGATCGGAGCATTTTCGAGGCCCGCCGAGACACATCCTGCTAGGTCTCGACAAGACGGAGGCCGTGCTTGCTGTCCAGAGCACAGCGAACAGCCAACGAGCGCACGGGAGCGACCGGAACCTCGATCGGAAAGGTGGTCCGGAAGCGACAATCAAGAATCCGCTGTTTTGAGCCCCGCCGACAACGGAATAGGTGAGCACGGACGTTAACGGCATGTCAGGAGGGCCGTGCTCACCAGCGGGACCCATGGAGATGGTTCGGACAGCCGGAATAGTGAGTTCGGCCAAGACAGGGCTCAGCCAGGGCTAAAACCGAGAGCACCTATGTCGTGCCGGCCGGCGGCGGCCACTGCGGAGGGCGCGCCGGCGGGGGAGGGATGCGGCTGGCCGGGGACCACCAGCCGAGGTGTCAATCGGCGGCGGGGAGCGGGCGCCGGCGACGGGCGGTGATGCCCTAGCTGCCCGGTTTGTGCAGGGAGCTAGGGCGGAGCTCCGGCGACAACGGCGGCGTTAGGGCGGCGCCGGAAAGCGACGGGGAGCACGCCGGGGTCACGAGGGAGGAGAGGGAGGCCGGTCCGAGCAGCGGCGGCGGCGTGCAAGGTCGCACGGCCGCCAGCAAGTTTCCAGGTCACACGCGGCCACGGTGGTTTCCAGCGTGAGCGGCGGCGACGGTGACCGTCGGATCCGGGTGCGGCGGTGCCGGAGGTTCGAGGGAGACCGGCGGGAGGCTTCAGGAGGCGGCGGCGGCGGCTCTCTGCCAACACCAGCCTGCACGAGCCCCGGGTGGACCAACCGGGCTGCAGGAGCGGCGACGGCGCTCGGCAGAGGACGGGGCCACCAGGGAGGGCCCGCCGGAGGTCGGGGCGACGCCGGCGATGGCCAGGAAGTCAAGGCTCACCCTCTCTTTGGTTCCAACCCGAGGGGAAGGTAGATGTGAGAGAGAGAAGGGAGATGAAGATGATAGGAAGGCTGGTAGCACCAATGGCCGGCCGGAGTTGGGTCGCCGGCGGTCGAGAGGTGAGCAGCACGTACAGGAGAGGGAGAAGGGTCGGCTAGGTCGGCTGGGAGGGGAATGGGGTGGCTAGGGTTAGGGTTTGCTTACGTAAACCCTAATGTCCAATATATATAGCTTGGCCAAATTGCAGGTAAGTCCATGAAAACCCGCATTTTCATTACTAGTCCCTCACAGCACACGTATTTTGCGCATATGTACTTCCACGCTGAGTTTCACGCATTTTAATACATAAAATATTGAAACTTTTCGCGAAACATCAAACACGACATTTTGACCCATCCTCGAAAAGCGTGCGATATCTTGCGATCCGTCCATCGGATTTCCGAACGGATTGCACCAGCGCGTTTAGCACTATCGAATCATCGAACTCACGATTTTGTTTCGTTCGATTAGGCTGTCGATTCGCGACGAACTCATCCTCTTTTCGATTCATCTATACGCCAATTGCTTAACGGCCGATATTCACTTTTAAATCCTCTCGGTTAGCGAACTCGCGACCAAAGTTCATCATCACCAACTTTCTTTCACACGATAGGTCCCTATCTGAGGGTTCACACGCAAAGCGGAGCTTCGGTAAGCTTTGCATAGCCAACACAGAGAAGAATAAAAGTCTATTTTCGATAAGGTCCAGTTTTCTCAAAAACCGTGTATCAAATCCAAAATCTGTTAGCGTCATTGAGTCCAAAATAGTCGGACAGTTGAAAACGAGCTATTGGACCACTATGAACGGAGTGCGATACACTCCAGAAGTCATCTCTAATCATCGGCCTCTCCGGAAAACCAGAGTTACTATTCACTTATGTGAATTTTCGAAATCGCGTAACTCTTTCATTTTAAATCATTTTCTCCCGAAACTTGACGAGTGATTATGTAATTAAAAATACACACATAAACATCGTTAACGGAGAGTTAAATTGTATAGTAAAATTCTCAGTCTTTACATATTTCCACATCTTTCAAATCATATAAGCATTTTTTTTCAATATAATAATAACTCCCCTTCGCTTAAGCAATCTCTTAGTTGAAAGAATATGTGACAAATTTTAGTCCATAAGAGAATGACTATTCATCAAATTCAACACACACAACCGAGATAGGTTAAGCTCCTAGAGATTACACAAGATTACCTAAATTAGATGAATATAAGTATTAAGAATTCTCATAATAAATTATCTTTAAATATAATAAAAATAAAGTAAAACCGGTAATTAATATGAGATTATAGGAGTGAATGAAAGTGAACCTATTGATGTTCAAGGCACTATTTAATGTTCTAATCATTCAAAGAATCTAAAAATCGTAACAATGAAAGCACCAAAACGTGTAATGCAATAAACAAAAGATATGCAATAGAAATCGATCAAAGCACTACACTAAGTCAAAACAAATTAAGACTTTAGAGAAGGAAAGATATCACCTTTCCGAACCCAAACTTGTCGGATTGTTGGTTGTCTTGGTTTGTTGACGTTGGGTACGGTTTGTTTTGACTTTTGATCAACCGCGGGTCTCACCATCGCATTCTGCTTTTGAGGATTTGATTGTTGTGGCTTTGACTTTCGGTTGACCTTGGGTACTCGACCTTTTTGATGTTGCTTTTGAAACCGTGAAGGTTGTCGAGTGATGGAAGATGCCGATAGATGTTGAGAAGATGACGGATGATGTGTTTCTCCTTTTCTAGGGCATGTCTTCTATATATGTCCCTTCTTCCCGCATCTATGGCATACTTTCTCTTTTACAGTTGTTGAGACTTTGGGAATAGAATTTTTTACCTTCTCAACAAATGTCCGCTTATATCCAAGTCCAAGTTTGCTTGTATGACCCAATCCGAGCATATCATCAAGTTTCTTTGAACCGGAGAAGAATTTTTGTATGTCGGACTTGAGTTGATGGACTTGTTTAGTCAAGACTTGATTAGAGACATGAATTTCCTTGTATTGTTGCTCTAGAAAACCAATCTTATCTTGATATGATTTGATCATTGTCTCCGATTGGTTTAGCTTCTCTTTGAGGATTCCATTGTTCTTCAATGATGTGTCATGTTCATCCTCAAGAGCTTTAGTCGTTGCTTTCAAGCTTTTATTTTCGCCTTCAATTTCTAATAAGCACGTCCTCAACTTTTTGTTATGCTTAGCCATTTTCCTTGATTCATCAAGAAGTTGTTTGGTATGCCTCGGCTAAGCCCTCATCATCCGACTCTCCCTCACTCGAGCCATCGTCGCTCGACGTTTCATGCAAAGAGGAAGAAAGCAAATCATTAGAAATAGATGATAAACAAAGAATCGATGAGGAAGGTAAAGAAGTATGTGAACATAAAGCTATAGCATCATTCTTTTCTTCTTCACTAGAACTCGATTCATTAGAAGTAGAGTCATCCCAAGTTCTAGCTTGTAAAGCCTTCTTTTTATAATACTTTTTCGTGGGACAATCCGTGGAGATGTGGCCGTAGCCTCGACACTTGTAACATCGGATTTTCCCTTCAAATTCATCCTTTTCATTAGAAGACTTTGCAAGTTTCTTCTCTTTAGAAGATTTAGAATTTGAAGATCCTCTTGAAGAAGTTTTGGATGTAGATCGATTTGTCTTGTTCTTCCGGAAATACCGACAAAATTTCTTCGTGAGACGCTCCAATTGATGTTCAAAATCGGCGAGCGAAATTTCTTCGTCGGAATTCGAGTCGTCGACTTCCTCCTTCGTAGATTTGAGTGCAATACCTGTACTCTTAGAAGAAGACTTGGAAGAAGATTCATTAGTAGGAAAAGTCATTTCATATGTTTGTAAAGCGCCTACTAATTCTTCTACTTTCATCTCGTCCGGATGCTTAACGGTTTCGATCGCCGCAACCTTTGCTCTAAAGCGTTCCGGAAGAGTTCGAAGAATCTTTCTTACAACCTTAGATTTTGGGATCTTCTCTCCCAAGTTAGCACATGTATTAATGATATCTTGGAGTCTAGTAAAATAATCAGTAAAAGATTCATGCTCATCCATTCGAATAGAATCAAATTGACTCGTAAGCATCTGGAGCTTTTGAACTTTTACTAGACTAGTACCCTCATGTGTAACTTGTAGGGTATCCCAAATCTCTTTTGCCGTTTCACACGCCGAGACGCGTGAAAACTCGGTTTGAGTAAGGGCATTAAATAAAACATTTATTCCCTTTCCGTTGTAAGAAGAAGCCTCGTTCTCGTCCCACGACCACTTATTTCGTGGCTTCGGAACAGTTGCATCTCCGTTTAATTCGGTTGGATGTTTCCATCCGAATTCAACGGCTTGCCATACACGCTCATCAATTGCAATGAGGAAGACTCTCATCCGAACTTTCCAATAGGCGTAATTGGTTCCATCAAATAACGGTGGCCTATTTATATTACCTCCTTCACCCATTATGAAAGATAAAACCTAGATCCCTCTCTGATACCAATTGTTAGATACGGGGGAGGCCTAGGATCTATCTAGAGTATATTAATCACCTAGAGGGGGGTGAATAGGTGTATAAACAAAAACCACAAATCTCAATGCGATAAAGTAATGCGAAAAATAAAATCAGCACATCGAGATTTACGTGGGAAACTCCACCTTGGAGAAAAACCCACGGGACCAACACGCGAAAAAATAATCCACTAAGAGTAAAGAATTACAAGGTGATTACCGACTCCACGGACTTAAAATCTTCCTTCTCTTCAGCGGATCACGCGCACCAACGGGTTGTCCACGCCCCACGTCCGAATCCACGGACGCCACGCCTCGAAACCACGAGACGCCCAACTTCGAATCCACGAATCCTTCAACATGTCGAATCCACAATGCTCACTCGAATCCACGAGCGCACTCCATCCGGAGCAAGATCAATAAAATTGATGACGATTTATTGCTTAGAATATCATCAAAGATCTGTGGGAATAATCTCCAAGCAATTCTCAAATTGATTCTAAAAGAATATTAAAGATTTAGGGTACCATGAATCAATTTGAGAGAAGTTTGATGTAGAAGATGAGAAAAATGGCTACCTACAAGCTTCTAGGGTTTCTAAAAGATAAACTATGCTTAACCACGTTTTAGAGACATCCCCACATCTTATTTATAGAGTTAGAAGCAATCCGAAATAGATTAGGATTAAAAACAGCTTTTAGAAAGGTTTGGAAACAATCCAATTTCGATTAGGATTGTAAAACTGATTTTAAAAGGTTTGGAATCAAATAAGGATTGCAAAAATAATTTTAAGAAATCTACCATCTTATTTATAGGTTTGGGAGACATTAGAATTAGAGTAGGATTGAAAAAATAACTTTCCAAAAATTCGCGACGGGTCGGGGTCCGGACCTTGGATTGCCGGGTCCGGACCTTGAAGTTTCCAGACGTTTCATAGTCCGGACCTTGGCCTCAGGGTCCGGACCCTCCCTGCGTGACAGCCAAGGAGGCGTACGGGTTCCGGACCGCAGCTCCCAGGGTCCGGACCCCGTAGCATGAATTTTTCCGATTCGTTTATAAATCATTAAAAACCTATTCTAATGTCTTCCAAACACTTGTAAATGTTCATAAATCACCATCAAGATTATTTAAACTTACCAAGCATCTTGAATTCATACGTTGAGTCTTCGAGTCTTCAAACTTCGTCTCTTCTTCTTTGAACCTTCAAGACTCAGACTCACTTCACGAAATATGCCAATATAAAATCCGTAACAATCTCCCCCTTTGGCAATTTCGTGACAAAACCCAAAATTACATAAAACACTCACGATGCTCATCTCTCCAGAAATTGAAATTCTGTCACGCCCCGGATTACTCGTTTCCCCGGGCTCGCCAACAGATCCGCCGTATACATAGATATTTCTATGTATACGAAGCGATAGCTAACCTGTAAACAAACATACAAGCAACTACAAAGATATAGAGCTGAAATAAAACATACTAATAACAAAAGCCACTTGTACATATAGAGTCCAAAATACAACAGGTCCACCACAACCAAAATAGGTACAAATCCACACTATATGTACATGGCACAACCCAAAAAGAAACTATCTCCAGTAGGGTCCTCCTCTAGGAACAATAGGGGCAGGTAGGGATCTAGCTCGCGACTCCCTTACCTCGATCTGCGGAAACAGGCGCAGCAGCCGCAACAGAAGAAGGCTCTGCAAAAAGGTGGCAACAATGGGTGTGAGAACTACTATCAAAAGAAGTAGTCCTCAGTGGGTACCGATACCGACCTCAACGGTCCACCCACTAGTCTACAAGACTAACAGTATAGCTGGTAGGTAAAGAACAACAAAGTAAGCTGGAATAAACTCTACAGCTATCATGCCACTACCCTACCACTATCCATGTCAACTCTCAAGTAAGCATCACCAAAGTGAGAAATCATCCCTGACCCAATCTATCGGAACCGCCCAAACGGGCTCGTCCAGCCAACTGCCTAACCACACCGCACACTACCAAAAAGGGTAGCCGGTCCAAAACAGATCAACAATCTGTAGCGACATCAACGCAAAAGAGGCCTCACTCCGGAGCGGCACTCGGGGGAGGTACCCAGCCGAGTTAGTACGCGTATCTCTGTCGAGCACAAACAGGCTCCGGCAGGCTATAGTCAAAGAACCAAGGGGTCAAAAGGGGTCAAAGACTCTAAGCTCACGTGCCCTCAGCACAACCAGAAGCTAAAACAAGAGTCTGGGTCCACCGTCAACCCCAACGGCACCCGGTAATACAGAACAGTCTAACCCTGCTGTAAATACAAGCTCGGCATCCCAGCACAAGCGTAAACTCGTCCTATAACGAACTAAGTATCCACCTCGCACTAACAGCGGTGATACAGGAACAGAAACGGCTCCTAGAGCTAAATCTGATAACAGTTCGAAAAGTGACTGTTGTATGTTCGCAAGTTTTCTCCTAAGTCAATTCCCAGTTCAGCATGTAAAGTCATGTCGATAAATTATCAATTTATGCTCCAAATTCAGATTTCATATAAACACATGCAAATTCACGAATTCGAGCTACTAACATGATTAAACAGATAATAAAACAGCATGCTGCACTCTCTACAACTTAGGAGGAAATCCGGCGATTTCGGTAACATCAACCCATCTCGAAAGCTATCCAACAACGGCTAGGAGTCGAGTGGAAGGTCTCCAAGCAACACCGGCCGAAATCGAGCTCAAATCTGCAATCTCGAGATTCGGACCCACCTGCTCACTGTTCTGGGCGCCCAGAACATCAGCCCAGAACTGCAGCCTGGCAGCACAACCCACATGTAATCAACATGCGATAAAATCCAAATCCTAAGTCCAAATGCAGTGAAATTTGGCTCAACTCACCAGCAGAGGTACAAGAACAAACCCTCCAAATTTCAGCCAAAACGGAGTTCGACTCGATGTCCAAAAAGCCTAAACACTGAATCAGATCAACATCTGGACCCTCCTGCACATGGATCCAGAAGTTCCAGCACTTAAGCAAATCTCAAAAACAGCAAGAATTAAGGGATTCCAACGATTCTAGCTCATAGAAAGAGGTCACAAACCTCACAAAAACAGTGATGGAACAATCCAAAACCTCTCCAAAGATCCTCACAAAGATCTGGATCTAAAAATCCAAGAAATTCCATCAATGACCCAAAAATTCAGCACTTAAGCAATTACTCAAAATTTGAGCTAGAACTCACCTTTGAATCCTTAATTCAGGTGGGAAGGACCTCCAAACCAGCAAGGAAAGTAGAAGGATCAATCTTCACTTCGTAATTCCAGCTCCCAAGAGATTGGATCCAAAAGATCAAAGGAAAAACCCAAGTTTCAGCTCAAGAACACCAGGGGTCCAGTAAAACATCAACTGTAGCTTACATACCTGTCCAAATCGCGATTAGAAGGATTCCACTTCTTCCTCTGCGAGTCCTCTATCCAACAAATCAAGTTTCGTTGGATTTAGATACTCTTACACTGCACACGAGCACGAACACTCCAGGTCGACGTTGCAGTTTCAGCAGGAAACCAAGATCATCAATGGAGGAAGATGAAATTGGGAGAGAAGAGAGGGTTTCCCTTGCAAGATCCGAGTTCACCTTGAAGAGGGGAGAAAAGAGCCTCAGGGGAGGTCGTCCATTGCTTTTATAGACAAGGGATAAAGGTGCAGTGAGCCTCAAGAACAGAATACATCTAACCTGTACTCAGCAGGAAATTCCCAGATTCGGGCGCCCGAAACTCATGAAGTGGGCGCCCAGTTCTTCAGCCTGCATCAACTCGACCATCGGACTCTCCGCCGCTGTAAGAACCGAGATTTTTTACATATTTAATTTAACTCTCCGTTGACGATGTTTATGTGTGTATTTTAATTACATAATCACTCGTCAAGTTTCGGGAGAAAATGATTTAAAACGAAAGAGTTACGCGATTTCGAAAAATCACTTAAGTGAATAGTAACTCGGGATTTCCGGATAGGCCGATGATGAGAGATGGATTCCGGAGTGTATCGGACTCCGTTCATAGTGGTCCAATAGCTCGTTTTCAACTGTTCGACTATTCTGGACTCAATGGCACTAATAGATTTTGGATTTGAGGCACGGTTTTCGAGAAAACTGGATCTTTCCGAAAAGTAGACCTTTATACTTCATTGATATAGCCTCGCAAAGCTTACCGTAGCTCCGCTTTGCGTACGAACCCCCTGACAGGGATTTATCATGTGAAAGAAAGTTAGTGTCGATGGATTTTAGTCGCGAGTTCGCTAACCGAGGAGATTGAAAGCGATCGATGGTTGTTATACACATGATGTATATATGAATCGGATTGACGATGGGTTTGTCGTGAATCGGCAACCAAATCGAACGAAACAAAATCGTGAGTTCGATAATTCGGCAGTGCTGAACGCGCTGGTGCCGTCCGTTCGTGAATCCGTGGAACGGATCTCTTGGAATTCCATCTTGCTCGCTAAGGGGTCGAAGTTCACAAAATTGTAATCTTGCTAAAGCCCCGATATTTTATGGACCAATTCGTATGAAACTTGGCGTGGAGGTGCTCACGCGCGATTTACGCGCGTTGTGAGGGACCCATCACGAAATATTGGGTTTTGGAGGGAGTTATGCGCGAAGTCGGCATCCTATAAAATTGGAATTTAGGGTTTCCTTCATGAAACCCTAACCCTAAGCCGCCTCCCCCCCCCTCCACAGCAACCCTAACCGAGCCCCCTCACCTCCTCTGCACCTCCCTGCGCGCAGCCGCCGCCGCCGCCGCCGGCCAGCCGGCCAGCCGCCGCCGCCGGCAGGAGCTGCTGCCAGCCCTTCCATCACCTTCACCTACCTCAACTCCCTCTCCTTTCTTCTCATCCTCGGGTTAGATCCACCCAGGAAGGAATCACTTTGATCCCTGCGGTGGCCGGCGTCGCCCCGACCTCCGGCGTGTCCCACTACCATCCCCGGCGCCGCCGCTGCTCCTACAGCCCGGCGGATTTGAGCCGAGCCAGGCTTGTGCGGGCTCGAGTTGCCCCTGCGCCACTGTCGCCGCCTCCTGTAACCCCTGGTCGATGTCCCTCGGCTCCCTGGTACTACCGCGCCCGACTCCGACCATCGCCGTCGCCGCCACTCGCGTAGAGCGCCGCCGCGGCCATGCCTGTGGCCGGATCCGGGATGCCCTAGCTTTGCCTCTCCGCGGCTAGGGCATCGCCGCCCGTCGCCGGCGCTGCTTCTCACCGCCGGCTGACACCTCGGCTGGTTGTCCCCGGCAGGCCGCACCCTCCTCCCGCCGGATCAGCCGTCGGCGTTGCCGTCGCCGGCCGGAGCTTCCTCCCTGCTCTCGGATTCAGCCCGAGCTGGGGCTGTTTTGGGTTGCATCGCCATTCCGGCGATCTGAGCCTCCTCCGTCAACCCCGCTGGTGAGCACGGCCCTCCTGATGTGCTGAATACCTCCGTGCTCACCTAGTTTGCTGTCAGTGAGGCTCAGAACATCGAGTTCTTGAACGTCGCTCCCGATTGACCTTTTCGATAGAGGTTACGGGTGATCCAGCATGCTCCTCGGTCGTCCGCTGTGCGCCGGACAGCGAGCACGGCCTCCGTCTCGTCGAGACCTAGCAGGATGTGTCTCGGCGGACCTCGAAGATACTCGGATCGAGGTATCAGTCCATAACTTCTCTCTAGTGCGCATAGTTCACTGAAGTTCGCGTCGCACCCGCACGCTCCACAGTGTCCGGTTGTGCTCCGAAGTGTGAGCACGGCCTCCGGCACGTCGAGACCTATCAGTGCATGTCTCGGCTGACTCCGAAGACCCTCGGTTTGTCGTAACGACCCATAGTGTCCATTAAATCACATAAAGTAATGTGATTTTATGGAATGTTGAGGGCTTTTATTTAATTTTACACCGCGTAGTTCCTGTGGGCAGTGTGTAGGAACTACGTGTGACCTGTGGACTGATTGTCCAAGGTTCGCTGCCCTTCGGCTGTCCGAAAATGGTTTTTCGGAGCGTTTCCCGACGGAATCCGTCGGCGAAACATGGTTTTCGGCTCGGAAACTTCCGACGCAATGTGTGTGACTTGTGGGCTGCCGCTGAGCCTTGTTGGCTGGTTGTCTCGGCCGTCTCGTGTATACGGAGATGCCCGGTGAGCGGCAGTGGGTTCCGATGTCGAAATCGACACTTACGGGAACCCGGATCGGAACGATTGTCCGACGATAATCGTTTCGATGTTTGATCTTGTGCTTGCTGCCAAGACACCCAAACGGATGTGTTTTGGGGCAGCGGTTGACTCGTGGAACGAGTCGGTACATTTCGGGACTATTCGTGTGTCCCGGGGACGTCCCGGTGCGATTTCGGGAGTTCCGGTGATTTACGGAGATCGGTTTGGGAAACCGAGTCTCGGGTTTTGGGATTTGTGTGAGATGCATACGTAGAGTCCTTTGGGACATATCTCTGACTCGTGGACCTATCGTAGGTCCGGTTGATCTGCTTTGCGTCCAGGTTCCCGACGCGAGTACGACAGGTGGGTGAGCCTACGGAGTAGTCGGTATCGCTATTCCCTGTCCTTTCTTTGATATAGCTCTACATGTTGATTCCTTGTTTACAGTATTCGTTCATACTTACCTTACTTGCATAGTATATTTGTGGTCATGGACATGTAGAGCAGGATTATGCATTGTTGAGATATGGACTTCTTGTCCAGGCAACACATCGACTCTCTTGTCGTGTGTTTCGATCTGTTGAGGCTTCGGCCTGGTACCGGTCTTTTGCCGGCTTGGATTTGATCTGTTGATCAGGATGAGGTGTTCCTTTCGCCTGTGGCTTCGGCCAGATATCGGCTTCTTGCCGACTTGGATTTGATCTGTTGATCAAAATGAGGCGTTCCTTTCGCCTGTGGCTCCGGCCAGATATCGGCTTCTTGCCGACTGTTTATTGAGCATATTGCATGACCAGTCACGGCACGGCATTTATTCATGACACTGATCGATTTGGCCACCGATCCGAGGTGTACTATCCGGATAGGTCGACCTGCGGGCGCATGAATGGATCGAATGCGGAGGAGTGCGGAGGAGTGACGAATGCACCTGAGGTTTGCGGACCAATATGGTGGGATACTGATTGGGTATTTGGAGTTTTCTTTCCATTGATGCATATACAGCTTAGTTTTTCCTGTACAGTAGCGTTCTGATCATTTATTCTGTTCATACTGACATAGCTACTGTAGATCTCTGATTATATTGTTATCATATCTCCTTTGTTTCTCAGTGGTTACGACATGCCCCTGTGGCTCAGTTGTATACCCACTGGAAAACCTCGTTGTGGTTTCTCACTCCCTGTTTTTCAGGTAGATCGGGCGAGGAGCCAGTTCGTGGTGCGATGTGAGGACGATCTAGCTAGCCAGCATTAGCAGTCCTTACCCGGTTATTTCTTTATCTGCATTAGTTCTAGCTAATAATAAAGAAACTGGTTCAGTTAGATGATCAAGATGATTATTGCATGCTTATAACTTGTATGAGATCATGATTTATTATGTATGAGATTGGGTTATTGTTTTCGTTATTAGCATTCGATTCGGTTTTCTTCGTGTGGGTGTCTACCCTTCGAGGTAGCTGGTTTTCAAAATAAGGTTCCGTGTTGGAACAGTTTTAAAAAGGTTTTATGGTTTTCCTTTAATGCCTATTAGAATTTGAAAACAAAGCTTTCGAGTGGGAAGCAATTTTTAATAGGATGTTTGTTGTACTGTGCATTGCATCATCCTTCGCCTAAGGTGTGCTTAGAGGCATGTAGGGATAGCTAAATGCAAATGTACTCGATGTTATTGTATGGATTATCGTGAATGTAAGTGTGATTGTGATCCTGTTGAATGATGTTGGTACGCCGTGCAAATACAGGGGAGACTCTGTCCGTGTTGACAGAGGTGCCTGTATTTGTGGCGGGTCTGTTCACTGCACGGGCTAGACTTTCAAAAAAAAAAAAAAATTTGACCCGTTTTCCGCACTTAAACTAGCCCGGGGCGTGACAGCCGCGGTCCGGTGCGCCCAAACCTGGTCTGGCGGATCTCACCAACCGATCAACACGTGTCGAGCAGTTCGATACTCACGAGGTAGGATTTCCGGACTCACTTTCCGGGCGCCCGAAACATGGATCCGAAATGACTTAGTAATTTTCAAAAATGAGCGCTGCACAACTGGACGCCCAAAACAAGACTTCTGGGCGCCCTAAAGTTCAAAAGCCCAAAACTTCAGTTTTGGCTTGCTTCGGCGCTCCGAGTCCGTTTTCGCGTCGATTTGACGCCGAAACGACTCCGACTTGTCTCGACTCCAG